>JAVSCE010018125.1:0-95171 GCA_032199065.1 Smutsia gigantea | reverse complement strand
TCCAGTTGACTATTTTTCCCCATTCTTTGGTCAATAATCATATAGTCTGCTAATAAATACAGTTTTAGTTTTTCTACTCCAGCTGTATAACTTTCCTTTTTTCTTTGTTTTAGTAGTTTGGATCACTGGTATGATGTTGAACAGAAGTGGTAAGTGAGGAAATTGTTGCCTTGTTCTAAATATAAGGGTGACAATATATATAATTTCTCATCATTAAATATGATGATAGCTCTATGTTTTTTGTTTATCTTCTTTATCAAGTGCCCCTGTGTTCCTGGTTTGCTTAGCTATTATCTTGAAAGGGTGTTGGACTTTGGTATGTGCATTTTGTACATCAGTTAATAAATGATTTTCCTTCTGGATATGGTGGATTGCATCACGTGATTTTTGAATGTTGAACCAGCCTGCATACATCGAATAAACCCTGCTTAGTTAGTAGCTTATATTTCTTTTTGTATATGGCTGGATTCAATTTGTTGATGACTTTTACATCTGTGTTCATGAGAAATACTGGTCTGAAGTTTTCATTTCTTATAATTTTTTTTACCTGATTTTACTAGTAGTGTAATGCTGGCGTCATAGAATAAGTCATAGAGTATTTCCTCTTCCTCTTTATTCTGGAAAGATGGTGGAGATTTGGTATAACTTCTTCCTTTAATGTTGGTTAGTATTCACTGGTATAAATATATGGACAGGTGCTTATTTATTTATTTATTTTATTTGGTGTTTTCTTTTGACTATTAATTAATGATTCAGTTTATTTAATATATATAATCCTATTCATATTACCTGTTTCTCTTTATATAAGTTATGGAAGTATGTGTCTTTCAAAGAATTGGCCTATTTCATCTACTTAACCAATTTTGTGGGCATTAAGTTGTTCAGTTTATTTCTTTAACAGTTTTTAGTATCAATGAAATTAATAGTAATGAGCTCTCTTCATTTCTGATATATGTAAATTTGTGTCTTCCCTCTTTTATAGTCTGCTCAGGTTGTCATAACGAAGTACCACAGACTGGGTGGTTTAACCAAAGGAATTTATTTTCTCACAGTTCTGGAGTCTAGAATTTCAAAATCAAGGTGCCAGCAAGTCTGATTCCTGGTGAGACCTCTCTTCCTGGCTTGTGATGGCTGCATTCTCACTCCATCCTCATACTGCCTTTCCTTGGGGTGCATATTTGGAGAGGTCGCTGGAGTTTCTTCCTCCCATAAGGGCACAGGTCGTATTGGATTGGGGCCCCACCCTTATGGCCTTATTTATTCTTCATTATCTCATTAAAGGCCCTGTCTGCAAGTATAGTCACATTTGGGGGGACAAAATTCAGTTCATAACACCTCTAGTTTAATGTGTTAGCCTGGCTAGATATCAATTTTACTCATCTTTCGAAGGAACCAGCTTTTAAATTTTGTTGATTTTCTTAGTTTCATATTTTCAATTTTATAGATTTCTACTTTAAATCTTGCTAATTTCTTCTACTTGCTTTAATTTTAATTTACTTCTCTTATTCTAGTTTACTAATGGGGAAGGTTATTAATTTTAGATCTTTCTTCTTTTCTACTCTCTATATTCAGTGCTGCAAATTTCCCTCTCAAGTACTGCATTCAATGCAGTATATGGTGTTTTACAAATTGTATTTTCATTTTCGTTTAGTACAAAGTGTTTTTAAATTTCCCTTAAGGCTTGTTTTTTGTCCCATATTTTCTTTAGAAGTGTTTTGCTAATCTGTAAATATTTCAGGATTTTCTATCTATCTTTCTATTATTGATTTCTGTGTTAATTTTATTATGATATGAGGATATAGTTTGTATGGCTTCTCTTTTAATTTGGGTAAGTTTTCTTTGGCCCTGAATATAATACATTTTGGCAAGTGCTCTATGTGATTGTGAAAGTATATGTATTCCATTGCAGTTGCACAAATTATTCTATAAATGCCAACTAAATAACATTGATTAATGGTGCTGCCCAAGTCAACTATATTCTTACTTATTTTTTGCCTGCTTGAGCTATCAGTCATAGAAATTGAGGTGTTGAAGTATCAACTATAATAGTGGATTTGTTGATTTCTTCTTGTGGTTTTATCACTTTTACCTCATGTGTTTTGATGCTCTCATGTTCAGTGAGTACACAGAGCTGTTAAGTCCTTTTGGAGAACTGGCCCTTCTTTCATTATGTATTGACACTTTTTATCCCTGAAAATTCTCTTTGTCTGAAGTTATACCTGTTTCTGGTATCTTCTACTTCATGTTAGCATAGCTATCTTCTCCATCTCCCCCAAGGAGAGTTCATGAACACAGTGAGAAGACAACTGTCTACCAGCTAAGGAAAGAGGACTCAAAGGAAGCCAACCTTGTAGACACCTTGGCCTTAGACTTCTAGCCTCCAGAATGTGAGAAAATTAATTTCTGTTGTGTGAGCTACCCAGTAGGTGGTAATTTTGGAGATTTTGAAATTTTCAGTGCCGAAAAAGTGTTGTAATACATGTTTTATTATAGGTCATAGCAACATAGACCACATGAAATGGTCTCCTTTCAAGAACAGTAATTGTCTCTGTTTATATATTGCATTTCTATATCTTCCTTTTGTTTCAATTTCCCTCACATTATCTTCTTCCCTTATCCTTACCATTTGATATTTTCTCAAATTGGTTCACATAACAGATTTAGGTCTCTAGTGCTCTTTGTGAATCCAATATTTGCATAGTTCTGCTTTTGTGATAATTTAAAAACCTTTATCCATCTTTTTGATCTCCTCTTACTGACGTTTTATTCTGCACAATAATCTCATTTGCCTTATTTTTTCATCACCTTTCATTGAAGCACAATTTCGGGGCTACATATTTCTAATTTTAAAAATTTATAACTAAATTATTTTTAAAACTATGGCATTTATTTTGTTGTTCTAAGCCCTGTTGTCTTTCTTTTGTTCTATTTCACAATGATCTCTATCCATATTTTTCTCTGTCTTTATGGATATTTGATTAAATATGGTAAGATTCAATATGGGGGCTACTAGCTGGGCAATATTTTAAATTAGAAGACTCATTTGAAAATAGAGCAAGGATTGACAAGCCACAGTCTGTCCAAAACAATGTCACTACATTTTGAAGTAACTTATTCATGTTATATGAGGAGTTGTTACATATGTGACGGCTGCTTAGTTGGGAAAAGAAAGAAGATGTTGAAAAGATGCAGTTGTCTAAATATTGGGAGGGCTGTGGTCAGGAAAAATAAGATTTTCTTCTGGATGCAGCAAGATGCAGATTTCATCCTAAAGTACAAGAAAACTGTGTTACAAAAAGATCTAGTGTACATTGGTTTAAATTGCTGAAGAAGTTTTTTATTGTAGGAATTCAAATATAGCCAACGTGACCTATTGCCAAAGGGCCTTTTGAAACATATTCCTTATTTTGATGGATATTTACCATCTAGTTTTTCTTCCTATGAGATTGTATATAAAAGGCAAAAGGAAACATTAAGCAAAACTTGATTTTGTGATTTATGTGGGCTTACTATTTGAAAAGAGAGGCATTTAAAAATGTATTTTCCCTTATTTAAGAACCTACACTCCTAAAATGCTAGAGCTTGATCCTAATGATACAGTTGATGAATGTAAATTGGATTCTAAAGTAATTATGCTTTCCAGTCCAATAATCATAAACAGCCTTAACAACTTTCCTTTTGCTCTAGATCAAAGTAAACTATATTTAAGTCAGTTATTTAGATGTAAAAAGCATGCATAAAGAATATATGTAATGGAAAATAATGTCTTAAAAATTGAAAGTTTACTAGGCAGAAGCAGATCATCTCACATGAACAAAATATTAGCTGTCAGAATATTTATAAAAGTATTAACTGCTTCTCCTTGTTTTCCAATCATCTCTTTCTAGTATATGATTTTTAAATTGCTACCTGAATTTTTAATCAAACCTAATAACGTTATCCCACTCTTTTTAATATTGCCACCAGTTTTTCAGGATAAGAATTCTGAATGTTTATTTTAATGCCTGATTTAAAGTAAGTAAAATCATACATATCAATGAACTAATTATTAGAGAAGTATAGTCAAATTTTGTGTGCTGTACTTCCTTCCAATTTAAAAAGCATTCACATAAGGCATGTCAATTGAGGTTATCTTGTGAGATATTACTTCTAGATACCTCAGAAGAGTTTTCCTTTTTTTTTTAATTAAGGTATCATAGATATACAATCTTAGGCTCAGGTTTCACATGAGCAACACTGTGGTTCCTAAAAGAGTTTTCCTTTTAAGTCAGTACCACAAGAGGCATGTTAGCTATTCTTATGATAAAAGGAAGCTTCCCTCCATGTGATTTCAAAATTGACTTAGTTGATATTCTCATTACCCTAACTGTGCCTGCATGCCAGGCAAGCTACCCACACAGTTTTCCACTGAATATTACAAAATTTTGATTAGACTGAAACTGAATCTACATTATTCACTTCTGTGGGTAATTAAGGCTACAAGTGAACATATGTGTGCTGTTTTTGCTTTGCTTTAAACATGTGTATAAATGTGCCCGTTTTTATTTCAGTAGTGAATTAAATGTACAGTGCTATTCAGTATAAATGCAAATACAAAATGTGGTTCAGTTTAATTAGATGTAGTTTTATGTATTTTCAAGTAAAACTGTTGAGTGTGTTTTGTTAATTATTAGTTATTTGACACAAAACATACAGATTGAGGAAATTTTAGATTTGATTACATATATACCCCCCAACCACATATCCATGAGTCTCAGTGTTCTACCAGAGAAATGCTAACATCTGCAGCATAGTAGGCACTTAACAAATATTTCACTACAGATCAACTAGAATGAATAAAACAAACCCCCATCAGCAAATCAAATGTCATAAATTCCTTACTCTGTACATTTTTCATAGGAGAGTTGTTCAAGTCCTCAATTACAGCTTATATACTATATCAGTGGAAAATTAGTTTAACAAATTTAAATTACAGGTGTTAGGGTCCTTGGGAGTTTAGGAGGAGCATAAATTATAAAGGGACTCTGTAGTCAAGGTCTCAAAAGGGAGGTTGGCTATATAAAAACACATAGTAACTGTGAGGAGTAAAAGCTGATATGGCTGAAAGAAAACATGCAGTGTAGTTCCTGATAATCATAAAAACTTGGCATAATTGGGTGGGAAGTATGGGATATTGTAGAGTCCCATATATCTGTAGAGCTCCAGATTATTTCACTAGATGAATGCTTTAACAAATAATGTGTATCGAGTTATATTAAAGTTAAACATAACTATGTTTCTTAATGTAGGACCATGTCTGGCAAGTTATAAAAATACACCCTTAAAGAAACTTTAAAATATTTGCATATGATAGGTATAGTTCCTTTGCCTTGAAAATTTTCATGTAAGAAATACTTCATATGGCAGATGTGTATATTTTATCACCTGTAAAATGTCCTTTTTCCTTTCTTCTTTTCCCAGTGTTTAAGAAAAGCATTATCTCTCATAAAGTACATATTAGTAATGCAAGTAAAGACAAAGTAGGTGATTTGCATTTAGTATTCTCTCCTAATTCTTAGGATATAAACTTATTTGGCTTTGGGGAGTTCCACTAATGTTCATGATTTCATATTCATTAAATAAGCCAGAAGACATTATTTTAAAAATATTTATTCTTTTTGGAGGACCTGTGATATCTACCTCCTAAACAAATTTGGTTTTCATTTCTATGCCACTGCACATAAAATGTCTGTATACATACTTCCAATAAATATAAATTTCTCATTATTTTATACTACTACTTTGATATATGTTTCTTTCTTTTTGAACACCTTTATTAAGTAAAATTTTCATGCCATAAAATTCACCCATGTTAATTGTGTCAATCATTTAAATAAATGTACACAGTCATAAACTCTTCAACAAAAACCAGTTTTGGAACACAGCCATCACCTCAAAATTCCTTCATGCCTATTGCAATCAGTTGCCATTCCCAGCCCTATCCCTAAGCAATTGTGATGTGTGTGTGTGTATCTTCTACATTTTCCATTTTCTAGAAATTGTATGTAAACGAAATGATATAACATGTAGTCTTTTGTGTCTGGCTTTTTCTTAACATTATTATTATTTTTTGAGATTCATCCATTTTTTTGTGTTAGTTCAAAATTACTTGTGAGTACCCATATGCATCATATTTTGCCAATTCACTAGTTGAAACACATTTTGTTTATTATAATTTTGAACTATTATGAATAATGTTTCTGTGAGCATTCACATACAGGTCTTTCTGTGTCATATATTTTCATTTCTTTTGCATATATTACTTAAGAATTGCCAGGTCCTATCATTAGTGTATGTTGTGTATTATGCACACACACACAATTGCCAAACTATTTTCTAAAGTTTCTAGACTACTTTACATCCCTAGTAGCAGTGTTTGGAGCTCCAGTTTTTCCATATCCTCCCTGACACATGGCAAAATCAGTCCTCTTTATCTCAGCCTTTCAGTGGGCATGCAGTGGCATTATGTTTTGGGTTTAATCTCCATTTCCCTAATAACTAGTGCTCTTGAGCATCTTTTTGTGTTCTTGTGTGCCCTCTAAGCATCTCTTTTGGTTACATGTCAAATAATTTGCTTATTTACTTATTAGATTGTCCATCTTGTCATTGAATTTAAGAATTCTTTATTTTTTGATACAAGTTCTTTATGAGATTTACGTTCTGAAAACATTGTCTCCCAGTCTGTTGCTTGCATTTTCATTTTCTTAAGTGTCTTTTTAAAGATCAAGAACTAATAATTTTGACAAAGTACACTTTATCAAGATTTCCCTTTATAGTTCCAGGTTTTATTTCTAAGAAAGTTTTGCCTAACCCCCAAAACACAAAAAAGTTCTATGTATTGTACCTGAAGTTTTATATTTTTAGTTACTACGTTTATGTCATAATTGTTGTGTACAGTGTGGGAAGAGTTAAGGCTTCTTTTTGGCATTTGTGTAACCAATTGTTCAACCACCACTTATTAAAAATGTTAAACTTTTGCTATTGAATTTCCTTGGCACTGCTGTGGAAAACCAGTTGGCCATATGTCTTTGGATCAATATCTGACTTTCTACTATGTTCCATTTTTCTGTTTGTCTATCCTTATACTAATAACCACACTGTCTCGATCACTTTTATATCTTTTCTTTGCATATTTTATTAGCTAGAACCTACATTCAAATGCTGAAAAGCAGTATGAGAACAGATTCCCTTGCTTTATTCCTGTCTTAGCTTTCTAGTGGTTGCCATAAAGTTTTCAATATATATTTTTAATTTTTCATAGCCTATTTCATGTTATTATTGACTTACATTGGTCAGAATACAGCCTCTTTCTCAGAATGGCTCCATTTTCTTGCCCCTTTTTCCTGCTGTGTGTGTTTGTGTCTGTGTGTCTGTGCATTTTTTCCTTTAAATAGTCATATGTATTTTACAATTCAAGAGAAAAATAAAATAATAGATACCAATATTTTATCATTACCCCTTTATTCACTGTTTCTAGTGTTCTTCATTACTACCTGTGCAGCTAAGTTATAATCTAGTAATCTAGTGTCATTTCCCTACATTCTGAAGGTCTTGATTATTTTCTGTAGAGCAGTTTCCTAGATGTACATTCTCTCAGTTTTTTTTTAATCAAGAACTGTCATTGTTTTATGTTCATTTTTGAAGAATAGTTTTGCTGAATATAGGATTACTGATTGGCAGTTTGTGGTGGTGGTGGTGTGTGTGTATGGGAGTATATATCACTTTTAACTGGTCATTCCTCTACTTCCTATTCTCTATTCTTTCTGGTAAAAAAATTTAGCCATTAATAGACTGTTGTCCATCTATGTGTGGTGCTAATTTTCTCTAGTTGCTTGATGCTTTTAAGATTTTCCATTTGGTCTTGGCTTTCAGCAATTTGGTTGTGGTGTGTCTGTATTTAATTCTTTTTGTTGTGATCTTTTGTGGGTTTTGTTGAGCCTATTGGATTTGGAAATCAAAGTTTTTCTACAAATTTTGGTAGTTTTCAGCTATTTGTGTGTTTATGTATATACTTATATATGTATACATACAAATATATGTGTATATACTTCTTTCTTTCTCTCTCTCTTCTTTCTGGGACAGTTACCCATATGTTTGATTGCACGATATTGTTCCACAGTTCTGTCTCCATTCACATTTCTTCCAACTTTGTATCTGATTTTGTAGTAAATAATTACTATTAATATATCTTCAAATTCAATTATTTTTTGATCTATCTCCAAAATTCTGTTTAACACATGTAGTGAAGTTTCTGTTGCAACTATTAGACATTTTTGACTGTAGAATATTGTTTCAACATTCTTAGTATATTTCCATGTAGTGCTAAAAATTTTTTTCCTTTATTTATTTAAAACTATTTAAAATAGTTACTTTAAAGTATTTTTGTGCTCAATCCAACACATGTACCCACACTGAATCAGTTTTTATTGACTGTTTTTTCTTTTTTTCCTGACTATGGGTGACTTTTTTTTTCTTTCTGCTTTTCTAGTAATATTTGGTTCTAAACTAAGTATCATAGATTGCACTTTGTAGAGATTCTGCCTTTTGTTTCATTTTTTTTTAAGGTTACTAGGTTTTGTCTGCCTGGACTCAAATAGCAGACTGTTTCCCACATATCGTTTATATCCATGCTCAAATATTTTTAAGCCTGACTCCCTAAAGGTCTCCCCTGTGTCTCTTCTCTATGCCCAGTGGTCAGCTACCTTGAGTCCAGAATGTCCACTGATTGAGCTATTTCTGGATTGAGGAACACATTCAAAGTCTAACAAGTTCTGTATTTCTCTTGAATTTTACTTCAAGTGGCTCTCAACCCCCATTTAAGTGAAAAGGCCACAGACTTGCTACAGTTTCTACCTGATGGAATAACTTCTTCCAGAGTAAATGCTTCTAGATTTGTTGTTTACTGTTTTTTTCAATACCCTAAAAAGTGCCTTCTTCATCATTTGATTTGATTTTATATTTGTTTTTTGCAGAGAACTGTCCAGTTATCTTCATGCCATAATTACAAGTAGCCCTTCAATTTTTGTAACCAATATACTGAAAATATTTTGAAGAGAATAGCAACATATTTTTGCTTATATTTCTCATGGGCTAAAGAAAGTATTGTGGCCACAGGTAATGATATTGAATTAATAAATTGTTATGATTTCCATGCTTTAATATTTTTTTGTGGTACTAATAATAGAGTTTCAGTTTATCCTCTGAATAGAAGGTCAAAATTGCTTCCTTCAGACTGAAATATTTGCTTCTGTAGTGCTCCCTTAAAATCATCTAAATATTTTTCCTTTGGAATTTGTTTTTATAATATTAGAGTATGTTGAGATACCTTTACTTTTCTATAATATTGTACAAAAAAATCCCATCATTGTTTTGACATATGAAAATGTCTTCCAACCTGCAATTTATCTAGAGAGATTCCTTGATTTGTTGGTCCTGTGATGCATGGTGTATAGTGATACATTTTTTTCCACTATATGTTTATAGCCAGGAACATATAAGTGATTTGTGAATTAACCTATTTTTTAAGTACTCTGAAGAATTTTCCATAGTTAATCTCGATATGCCACTGCTTGTCAACTTGATAATGTCAGGCAGTTTTCCCTTAGACCTTCAATAAATCTCTCAAATTGTAAGTTTGCTCACTTTTACCATGATCTCAGTATATAGGCTTAGGTGATTTACATCTTTGAATTAGAGTTAATGTATTGAAAATTAATTTTGCTTTATTCTGATGAGTTCTTTCCCTAAAATACATTTTGAAAACAAAATGATCAAAACCTCAAATTAAATACTTTCTCCATCAGTATTTTTTTTGTCAGCTATGCAATGCAAGGAATATTTGAAACTGTGTTTCAGGAAGAGGACACAATACTAGTATTAACATTAAAACTACCCCTACTTCTCCCATGAAAGGATCATTCTAGTGAAATAATTGTGTATTGAACCAGTATTGGCCTATGAGAAATGGTTTCTCAGATGCCATGTTTCAGCTGTGATTAGATCATATCCCCAAGGAATTCTACTATATTTTTCTTTTACTAGCATAAAGAATAAAATAGTTATAATCCCAGTAGAAATCTATGAGACATTAAGAACTTAGAGAACTAAAAGCAATATGGGACCCCAGGGTATTCTAAAGACACCCCCTCAGAGAAAATATTATGCTTTCACTGTTAAAGGAGCTGGTTATTCAGATAACTTTATAATTTTGTATATTAATTTTATTTAGAGCTTTATTTATACATTAACCTACTCATTTCAAGCTTAGAAACTGATTGAAAATAACACCTCTCCCCCAAATCCATTTAAACAAGCTATCCATATTTCTTATTATAACTTGTTATTCCCAAAATTCTAATGATTAATCAGTGGCTCCCACCTCTCAATGGATCTTCAAACTTATATGTAAATCAGCTTACTTGATATCTTTGTCTCACTATCCTGTAGTAATCTCAGGCTCACAGTATAAAATGCCTCCTTCATGGACTATTAATGCATAAGTTTGCAATCCAATGACCCATTCTCAAATTCTCACTTACAGTTTATTTTCCCTATTGACTTCAGAATTATCTATCTAAAGCACAAATTTGAGGAAACCTACTAACATCAGGCTGGTCATGATTCCTTGAACATTGTGTGCTCTTTTGTGTCCCCATTTTTGTATGTTGTTATGTCTATCTCTACATCCCTATTTGTCCTTTGTGTACCAGAGAACATCTGTTATTCAAGACCTAGTTCAAATGTCACCTCATCTGAGATACTGTATTATTCATACTCTTTACATTTGCAAGGAAGAGACATTCTCATGTTACTGTCAACAATGTTAGTTTATGGCCAGCTTACATGGAGGGTTGTGGGCATCATTTATTTATCTGTACAGTCATGCAACATCTTACTGCTTCCACATAGAAGGTGTATAGTTAATGAATGGAATGATTTGCTTATTTAGAATCATAAAAATTTTGATATGTTCCCTACGTAACAGTTTTGTAAATCCCACTCTAGATAAACCTCTTTATCTGATCAAATAAAAATAGAAAATTATACTTCATTCTATGTAATATATACTAGAAGATGCTTGAGGGATGGGATGTTCACATTTCATTAATTGTCCCACACATTTCTGTCTTCATACAGTAACTATTTCTTGAATATCTGCTTAAGGTTGAAGAAAAATGTTTTGGAAAGGGAAACATGAAAAATGTCATGAGCAAAGACCATAAAAACACAACCTGAACATATGTATAATAAGTGTTCTAAAATCTGACTTAACAGGCTTGATTGATGCATTGATAACCAGAAATGTATATAAGTAAGAATATGAAATATATGGCTTACTATAGTGATGGAATTATATAATTGTGGAAGGTGTTGAAGAATTCTAGGGAAGACTTATACCATTATGTCTGCTGGTTAGCCTAAAATTGCTGCCTGTCTGAACAGCTGACAGGTAGGAAAACTTGACCTGAAGATGGAAGAAAGAGAACTAATTGGAACTGAGAACAAACTGAAGCATGTGTTTTTCTTTAACTGCCTCCACCTGCCTCAAAAATGCTAGTTTTCTGTAGAAGTTGCTGGAATCCATAACCACAGGGCTTTGCATGTGCCTGACCCATGACTTGAGGGAGGTAAAGTAAGAAAGTTGATGGGAACTAGAGTAGCTGCCCACCCAACAGGGTGACTAAATGTATTGGAAAATTATGTAAGCTCTCTTGGAGCTCAGAGTATTGTAAGGACAGAATTAAATGGTTTGTGTTTTTTTGCATCTTCAAACTTGCAAAAATTTCTGTTGGGCCCAAACCCTAACCCTGAATCACTGGAAGAAGGGGATTCTGGGAAAAGCATAGCTAAGTTCGTATAAAACCACCCCAAGATTGGAGGAAGATGGCGGCATGAGCAGGGCAGCAGAAATCTCCTCCCAAAATCATATATATTTGTGAAAATACAACATATAAACTATTCCTAAAAGAGAGACCAGAAGATACAGTACAACAGCCAGGCTACAGCTACATCTGTGAGAACTCAGCGCCTTACAAGGTGGGTAAGATCCAAAGCCGCGACCCGGTGGGACCCGAGCACTCCCCCACCCCAGTGCACTGGCAGGAGGAAAAGAATCAGAGTAGGGAGGGAGTGGAAGCACAGGACTGCTAAATAACCAGCCCTGGTGATATCCACCGGGAGCTCAGACACACATTGCATGGTGTACTGGAGACTGGAGAAACGGAAGGGCAGGATCCGAGATGGAGACTGCGAGCGGGTCCCCACAGCCGGCTCCCCTGGGACAAAAGAAAAATGGGCACTTTCTTAAAAGTCTTAAAGAGGCAAGGGCCCAACAGTGGAACAAAATCATCCCAGCGTGCTCAACCCAGCAGGCTGGGAATCTTGAGGAATTCGGGCCCCCTAACTGGTTGCTGGGTAAAGCAGCCCCAAAGCCCCGCACAGAGATAAGCAGCCTGCCATCTGTTCCCCCCGGCCAGTGCTGCGGCGGATCTGCCACAGCTGCGGAACAGTGGGAGAGTGGCCCCACCCACAACAACCACACAGAATCTCCTCCTGGTGGGCATGCAGCTAACGAGGAAGGGGCGCACAGAATCTCCTCCTGATGGGCGTGCAGCTAACTGGGAAGGGTCGCAGAAGCCAGAGCAAGGGCTGAAAGGCCCCAAGGGGTGCAGAACGGACCCAGTGTGGCTGCAAACCCCTGCAGTGCTCGCCTGAGGGCGGTCCCGTCCATGGCAGTTTTGGGGATTATCCCAGAGACTGCCTCCCAGTGTGCGGGTAACTGGCAAAGGCTGTGGAGAAGGGCAAGGAGAACAAGCAGGAAGGGACTTTGTTCTCCCAGCTAACACATGTGGCACCTGCCTGTGACCACTTCTATTGCCATGAAAAGACAGAAGAATATGGTCCAGTAAAGACTCACCCAGAAAACCCCAGAGAGAGGGCCTGTTGGGATAGATTTAAACAATCTTCCTGAAAAAGAATTAAGAATAAAAGTCATAACCATGTTGATGGAAATACAGAGAAATATGCAAGAGCTAAGGGAGGAAGTCAGGAAAGATATTACACAAATGAAACAATTGATAGGCTGAGGAGAAGACTGGATGAGGTGAAGAGACTGTTAATGGAATGCAAATCAGAGAACAGGAATACAGAGAAGCTAAGGCAGAGAGCGATAAAAGGACTTCTAGGAATGAAAGAATATTAAGAGAACTGTGTGAACAATCCAAATGGAACAATATTTGCATTATAGGTGTACCAGAAGAAGAAGAGAGAGAATAAGGGATAGAAAGTGTCGTTGAAGACGTAACTGAGGAGAACTTCCCCAAGCTGGGAAGGGAAATAGTTTCTCAGACTATGGAAGCCCACCGATCTCCCAACACAAGGGACCTAAGTAGGACAACACCAAGACATATAATAATTAAAATGGCAAAGATCAAAGACACAGAGTATTAAAGGCAGTCAGAGAGAGAAAAAAGATTACCTACAAAGAAAAACCCATCAGGCTATCATCAGACTTCTCAACAGAAACCTTACAGGCCAGAAGAAAATGGCATGATATATTTAATGCAATGAAACAAAAGGGCCTTGAACCAAGAATACTGTATCTAGCACGATTATCATTTAAATTTGAAGGAGGGATTAAACAACTCCCAGACAAACAAAAGTTGAGGGAATTTGCCTCCCACAAACCATGTGCACAGGATATCTTAAAGGGACTGCTCTAGATGGAAGCACTTCTAAGGCTAAAAAGATGTCACCAGAGAAAATAAATTCATATCAAAGAAAGCAGACCAAACAAATACTAACTAAAGGCAAAAAATAAAATCAACTATCCACAAAAACAGTGAAAGGAATGCAAAAGATTACAGAATAAAACACCTAATATATAAACAGTGGAGGAGGAAGAATAAGAAGGGAGAGAAAAAAGAATCATCAGACTGTGTATAAAATAGCTTAACAAGAAAGTTAAGTTAGACTGTTAGATATTAAAGAAGCTACCCTTGAACCTTTGGTAACCACGAATCTAAAAGCCAGCAATGGCAATAAGTACATATCTATAGATAATCACCCTAAATGTAAATGGACTGAATGCACTGATCAAAAGACACAGAGTAATAGAATGGATAAAGAAGCAAGACCCATCTATATGCTGCTTACAAGAGACTCACCTACAACCCAGAGATATACACAGACTAAAAGTGAAGGGATGGAAAAAGATATTTCATGCAACCAACAAGGAGAGAAAAGCAGGTGTTGCAGTACTTGTATCAGACAAAATAGACTTCAAAACGAAGAAAGTAGCAAGAGATAAAGAAGGACATTACATAATGATAAAGGGGTCAATCCAACAAGAGGATATAACCATTATAAATATATATGCACCCAACACAGGAGCGCCAATATATGTGAAACAGATACTAACAGAATTAAAGGAGGAAATAGAAAGCAATGCATTCATTTTAGGACACTTCAACACACCACTCACTCCAAAGGACAAATCAACCAGACAGAAAATAAGTAAAGACACAGAGGCACTGAACAACATGCTAGAACAGATGGACCTAACAAACATCTACAGAACTCTACACCCAAAAACAGCACGATACACATTCTTAAGTGCACATGGAACATTTTCAAGAATAGACTACGTACTAGGCCACAAAAAGAACCTCAGTGAATTAAAAAATATTGAAATTCTACCAACCAACTTCTCAAATCACAAAGGTATAAAAATAGAAATAAATTGTACAAAGAAAAAAGAAAGGCTCACAAATACATGGAGACTTAACATGCTCCTAAATAATCAATAGATCAATGACCAAATTAAAACAGATCAAACAATACATGGAGACAAATGACAACAACAGCACAAAGCCCCAACTTCTGTGGGATGCAGCAAAGGCAGTTCTAAGAGGAAAGTATATTGCAATCCAGGCCTACTTAAAGAAGGAAGAACAATTCCAAATGAATAGTCTAAAGTCACAATTATTGAAATTGGAAAAATAAGAACAAATGAGGCCCAAAGTCACCAGAAGGAGGGACATAATAAAGATTAGAGAAGAAATAAATAAAATTAAGAAGAATAAAACAATAGAAAAAATCAATGAAACCAAGAGCTGGTTCTTTGAGAAAATAAACAAAATAGATAAACCCCTAGCCAGACTCATTAAGAGAAAAAGAGAATCTACACACATAAACAGAATCAGAAATGAGAAAGGTAAAATCACAACGGACGCCACAGAAATACAAAGAATTATAAGAGAATACTATGAAAATCTATATGCTAAGAAGCTGGAAAACCTAGAAGAAATGGACAACTTCTTAGAAAAATACAACCTTCCAAGACTGACCAAGGAAGAAACAGAAAACCTAATAGACCAACTGTCAGCAACGAGATTGAATCGCTAATCAGAAACTTACCCAAGAAGAAAACCCCCAGGCCAGATGGATTCACCGCTGAAATTTATCAGGCATATAGAGAAAAAATAATACCCATTATCTTTAAAGTTTTCCAAAAAATAGAAAAGGAGGGAATACTTCCAAACTCATTCTTCAAAGCCAGCATCACTCTAATACCAAAACCAGGAAAAAAACCCACCAAAAAAGAAATTTACAGACCAATATCCCTGATGATCATAGATGCAAAAATACTCAACAAAATATTACCAATCCAAATTCAAAAATGCATCAAGAGGATCATACACCATGATCAAGTGTATGCAAGGATGGTACAACATTTGAAAATCTATCAACATCATCCACCACATCAACAAAAAGAAGAACAAAAAGCACATGATCACCTCCATAGATGCTGAAAAAGCATTTGACAAAATTCAACATCGATTCATGATAAAAACTCCCAATAAAATGGATATAGAGGGCAAGTACCTTAACATAATAAAGGCCATATATGACAAACCCACAGCCAACATCATACTTAGCAGCGAGAAGGTGAAAGCTTCTCATCTAAGACCGGGAACAAGACAGGGATGCCCACTCTACCCACTGTTATTCTAGTACTGGAGGTTCTAGCCACGGCAATCAACACAAAGAAATACAAGGCATCCAGATCAAAATATCAAAATAGAAATACCATTTGACCCAGGAATTCCACTCCTTGGAATTTACCCTTAGACTGCAGCAGCCCAGTTTGAAAAAGACAGATGCACCCCTATGTTTATCGCAGCACTATTTACAATAGCCAAGAAATGGAAGTAACCTAAGTGTCCATCACTAGATGAATGGATAAAGAAGAGGTGGTACATATACACAATGGAATATTATTCAGCCATAAGAAGAAAACAAATCCTACCATTTGCAACAACATGGATGGAGCTACAGGGTATTATGCTCAGTGAAATAAGCCAAGCCGAAAAAAACAAGTATCAAATGATTTCCCTCATATGTGGAGTATAAGAACAAAGAAAAAAACTGAAGGAGCAAAACAGCAGCAGATTCACAGAACCCAAGAATGGACTAACAGTTACCAAAGGGAAAGGGACTGGGGAGGATGGGTGGGAAGGGAGGAGCAAGGGGGAAAATGGGGCACTAATATTAGCAGACATAATGTAGGGACGGCATGGGGAGGGCTGTACAAGTTAGAGAAGAGAAGTAGTGATTTTATAGCATTTCACTATGCTGATGGACAGTGACTGTAATGGGGTATATGGGGGGACCTGATGATATGGGGAGTCTAGTAACCATAATGTTGCAAATGTAATTGTACATTAATGATACCAAAAAACAAAACAAAACAAAAAAACACGCCTAGTGGATTCCTGTCTCTGGAACTCAATTAAAACTTAATCAGTTTATTATATGTGACTTTTCTTACAGTTCTATTATTTGAATTGTTCAGCAAATATTTCAAAATAAAAAGCTGTAAAAAAGTGGTATTTTTAAAAATAGATACTTTGTCTTTGAATTATAATTCCTCTGTTAATCTTATATCAGCAAACCAAAAAGAAAAGCTTTTTTCCATATCAGGGTTCCATTCTTTTTCTTATGTATCATTCATCTGCCCATTAGGAGCCTTATACCACTGAGGCATATTGAACAGCTTAATTCTATAAAAATAAGTACTGTTCAAAATTACATCATGGGTTTGAATATATCCAGAGTGCGTAATCAGTCTTTAGTGCTACTTTTAATGTATTAAATTCTATACCTATATTTTCTACGAACAAACAAGCAAAAGCACCATTTATATGTGTGTGGTCAAATCAAAAGAATTACATGTATTTTTAATAAAGATACTGTGTTATTTAAGAATAGAAAAAACTGAAAATAATGTGATAATGACTTTCTTCTACAAATTGCTGTATAAGGTATAATTTTTGTGTGAAAAAATCCAGCTGTGCCATCTTTTGTTCCTATTCTGGGAATCCTTTATTCTGTTATCATTTTAAGTGAATTACTAAGCTTAACTGTTTAAGATTGACTTTGTTGTCGAACCATGATATGAAATTACATTACTTTCAACATTATACATTTTTTAGGAGGCTTTTTTATAATCAGAGAGATCAGCTAATGGGCATATTTATTTCCATGTTATAATAATTAAGATAATTTTAATTTATTGATATACAATACTTCATGAGAGTTGTAATGTACTGATTATCTCAAAAACAAAAATCAAAATTTTAATTCCTTCTCTAGCCTGAAGAAACAACAATAGAATAAACTCCATGTCTATGTGCTGAAGATGTCTTTCCTTAAGTTTACTTGTTTGGTACAGTAAACTCAAAAGTGGTCGCAAAACAAAGAATTACATTCCTCCCTCTAATTATATAAATATAATTATATAAATGAAGATAAAATTTCAATTTCATAATCAGTGATTGCTTAGGAATATATATATGTACATATGTACATGTTTGCATACCTCACATACACATTTTTTTTTTTACAGGGGTAGGATAGAATGGATTGGCAGTTTGGATTTTTGAAACAATTCTTCATTATACTTTTTTTTAATTGACGTATAGTTGATATACAATCTTATATTAGTTTCATTAATATAACACAGTGGTTCATCAGTCCCCCACATTATTAATCCTCGCCCCAACTAGTACAGTTACTATCTGTCAACATAGGAAGATATAACAAAATCATTGGCTAATTCTCCATGCTGTACTACTATTCCCACCCATGAACATATTATGATTAAGAAGTTTTATGCCCATTTATTCCCCTCCCCATATTCATTTATTCATCCCAGCCCCTCTCCCATGTTAACCACAAGTCAAGTTCTCAGTGTCTATGAGCCTACAGCATTTTTGTTCATTAAAAAAAATTTTTTTTTTTTCAGATTCCACAAATAAGTGAAATCATATAGTATTTGTCTTTCTCTGCCTGGCTTATTTCACCTAGCATAATACCCTCCTGGTCCTTCCATGTTGTCACAAATGGCAGGATTTCTTTCTTTGGCTGAATAATATTCCATAGTATATATGTACCACATCTTCTTTATCCATTCATCTATTGATGGACACTTTGGTTGCTTCCATATCTTGGCTATTGTAAATAATGTGGCAGTAAACATAAAGGTGCACGTATCTTTTAAAATTGGGGATTTTGTTTTCTACAGGTAAATTCCTAGAAGTAGAATTACTAGGTCATATGGTATTTCTATTTTTAATTTTTTGAGGAACCTCCATACTGCTTGGCTACACCAAATTTACATTCTCACCAACAGTGTAGGAGGCTTTTCTCCACAGCCTTGTCATCACTTCTTAATTCTTTCTTTTGGATTGTGGGCATTCTGACTGGTGTGATATGATAACTCCTTGTCATTTTGATTTGTATTTCTTTGATGATTAGTGATGTGGAGCATATTTTCATGTACCTGTTGGGCTTCTGTATTTCTTTGTGGAGTGGTAGAATGTCTATTCAGGTCCTCTGCCTATTTTTTAATCGGGTTATATGTTTCTTGGGTGTTGAAGCATATAAGTTCTTTATATATTTTGGATGTTAACCCCTTAACAGATAAATCATTAATGAATATATTCTTCCATACTGTAGGTTGCCTTTTTGTTCTGCTGATGGTGCCTTTGCTGTACAGAAGTTTTTATGTAGTTCCACTTGTTCATTTTTTATTTTGTTTTTCTTGCCCAAGAGATGTGTCCAGATAAAAATTGCTCATGCTTATGTTCAAGAGATTTTTGCCTCTGTTTTCTTCTAAGAGTTTATGGTTTAATGTCTTACATTTAGGTCTTTAATACATTTTGACTTTACTTATGTGTATGGAGTTAGACAGTAATCCACTTCATTCTCTTGTGTTTAGCTGTCAAGTTTTCTCAACACCAGTTATTGAAGAGACTGTCTTTTCCTCATTGTGTAGTCATGGCTCCTTTATCATATATTGACCAAATATGTGTGGGTTTATATCTGGCCTCTCTATTCTGTTCCATTGATAAGTGGGTCTGTTGTGCCAGTACCAAACTGTTCTAATTACTGTAGTTTTGTAATAGAGCTTGAAGTCAGGGAGCGCGCAGCTTCGTTCTTCCTCATCAAGATTGCTTTGGCTATTCAGAGTCTTTTGTGGTTCCATATGAATTTTAGGATTATTTGTTTAGTTCATTGAAAAATGCCATTGGTATTTTGATAAGAATTGCATTGAATTTGTAAAGTGCTTGGGCAGTATTGTCATATTGACAGTATTAATTCTTCCTGTCCATCAGCACGGGATAGATTTCCATTTATTGGTGTCTTCTTAAATTTCTCTCCTAGGTATCTTATAATTTCAGAATATAGATAGGTCTTTCACTTCCTTGGTTAGGTTTATTCCTAGGTATTTTATTCCTTTTGTTGCAATTGTAAATGAAATTGTTTTCCTGATTTCTCTTTCTGCTAGTTGATTGTTAGTTTATAAGAATATAATAGAATTTCTGTGTATTAATTTTGTATCCTGCAAATTTGCTGAATCCAGTTCTTTGTTCTAATAGTTTTTTGGTGGAGTCTTTAGCTTTTGCCATATATAGTAATATATAACCTGCAAATCTTGACAGTTTTACTTTTTCCTTAACGATTTGGATGCCTTTTATCTCTGTAACTTGTCTGATTGCTGTGGCTAAGAACTCCAGTACTATATTGAATGTAAGTGGTGAGAGGAGACATCCTGTCTTATTCCTTATCTTAAGAAAGGCTTTCAGCTTCTTGCCATTGAGTATGATATTAGCTGTGGGTTTGTCATATATGGCTTTTATTATGTTGAGGTATGTTCCTTCTACACCCATTTTGTTTAGAGTTTTTATTATAAATTGATGTTGATCTTTTTCAAATGCTTTTTCAGAATCTATTGAGATGATCATGTGGTTTTTGTCTTTTATTGATGTAGTGTATAACATTAATTTATTTACAGATATTGTACCTTGCCTCCCTGGAATAAATACCACTTAGTTGTGATAGATGATCCCTTTGATGTATTTTTCAGTTTTGTTTGCTAATATTTTGTTGAGGATTTCTGCATCCATGTTCATCAGGGATACTAGTCTATAATTTTCTTTTTTGTAGTGTCCAATTTTGGTTAGAGTGATACTGCTTCATAGAATGAGTTTGAAATTATTCCTTCATTTTCTGCATTAAGAAGGATGAGTATTGGCTGCTTTTTAAATGTTTGATAGGATTCAATTGTTAAACCATCTGGTTATGGACTTTTATTTGTTGAGAGTTTTTTGATTACCAGTTCAATTTCATTACTGGTAATTGGTCTGTTCAATTTTCTGTTTTTTCCTGGGTCAGTCTTGGAAAGTTGTACTTTTTCAGAAATTGGCCATTTCTTTTCTGGGTTGTTCAATTTATTGGCATATAATTTTTCATAGAATTCTAATAGTTCTTTGTATTTCTATGGTGTCAGTTGTAACTGTACCCTTTTCATTTCTGATTGTTGTGTCTTCTCTTTTTTTCTTGTTAAGTCTGGTTAGTGTTTGTCTATTTTATTTGTTTTTGTAGAAGGAAATGTTCTCAAGCCTAAACATTTTTAGAACCAGGTCTTGGTTTCATTGATTTCTCTCTATTGTTTTATTCTTCTCTATCTTATTTATTTCTGCTCTGATCTTTTTATCTCCCTCCTTCTACTACTTTTAGGTCTCATTTGTTCTTCTTTTTCTAGTTTCTTTTAATTGTGAGTTTGGACTTTATTTGGGATTTTTCTTGTTTATTGAGATAGGCCTGTGCTGATATGTATTTTCCTCTCAGAACTGTTTGTGGCATCTCACTTATTTTGAAATGTTATTTTTGTGTTGTCATTTGTCTCCATGTACTGCTTGATTTCTTCTTTGATTTGTCCATTTATCCATTGATTAGAAGCATGTTGGTTAGTTCCTATGTGTTTGTGTGGTTTTTTTTTCTCATGTAATTTATTTCTAGTTTTATACCATTGTTATCTGAAAAGATACTTGATACAATTTCAATCTTTTTGAATTTATTAAAGCTCTTTTTGTGTCCTAAAATGTGATCTGGAGGATGTTCCATGTGCACTTGATATAAGCGTATATTCTGATGCTTTTGGGTGGAATGTTCTGTATGTATCTGTTAAGTCCATCTGATCTAGTGCATTGTTCGGTGTCTCTGTTTTCTTATTTCTTTTGTGTGCTTGAGCTGTCTATTGATGTAAGTGATGTTAAAGTCCACTAATGTGATTGAGTTGCAGTCTATTTCTTTAGTTCTGTTAGTATTTGTTTCATATATGTAGGTACATGTTTACATTTTATATCCTTTGTTGGACACAGATATTTATAAGTGTTATATCCTCTTGTTGGACTGATCCCTTTATCATTAGGTAATGTCCTTCTTTGTCTCTTGTTATTTTCTTTGTTTTGAAATTATTATTTGCCTTATAAGCACTTCAAACTCGTGCTGTTTTCTCCCTATTATTTGCATGAAATACCCTTTTCTATCCCTTCACTTTAGGTCTATACATGTCGTTAGGTCTGAAATAAATGTTTAATAGGCGGCATATAGATGGGGCATGTTTCTTTATCCATTATGCCTCCCTGTCTCTTTTGATTGGTGCATTCAGTCCATTTACATTTAAGGTATTTATTGATAAGTATGTACTTATTGCCACTTTATTAATTATTTTCTGGTTGTTTTTGTAGTTCCTCTCTGATACCTTCTTCCTTTCCTATACACTTTTCATGTTACTTGATGGTTTTATTTAGTGTTATGATTGGATTTCTTTCTTTTTTCTTTTTAATTCTTTATGTATCCATTATAGGCTTTAGTTCTGTGGTTACTGTAAGGCTTATAGTTTCCTAAATATATAATAGTAGATATTTGGTTGCTCTATTTCAAACACAGTCTAAAGTATTTATTTTTTACTCTTCTTCCTACTCCAGACTTTATGTATTAGATGACATAAACTGCATATTTTTCTGTATCCATTGACTGATTTTGTGTATAGCTGATTTTTCTTTTTCTTTTAATCTCATACTTGCTTAGTAAGTAATTGGTCTACTCCCTTTACCATTGGTTTCTTTTCTTTATTTTTTATATTACTATTATTTATTTATTTATTATTTATTTTAAAATAATTTATTTTGGTATCATTAATCTACAATTATATGTGCAATGTTATGATTATTAAACTACACCCTTCATCAGGTACCCCCCACCAACCCCATTACAGTCACTGTCCATCAGATTAGTGAGATGCTATAGAATCACTACTTGTCTTCTCTGAGTTGTACAGCCCTCCCTGTGCCCCCCCAACATTATGTCTGCTAATTATAATGCCCCATTTTCCGCCTTATCCCTCCCTTCCCACCCATCTTCCCCAGTACCTTTCCCTTTGGTAACTATTAGTCTGTTCTTGGGTTCTGTGAGTCTGCTGCTGTTTTGTTCCTTCAGTTTTTTACTTAGTTCTTATACTCCACATATGAGTGAAATCATTTGATACTGGGCTTTTTTGGCTTGGCTTATTTCACTGAGCATAATATCCTCTAGCTCCATCCATGTTGTTGGAAATGGTAGGATTTGTTTTCTTCTTATGGCTGAATAATATTCCATTGTGTTTATGTACCACATCTCCTTTATCCATTCATCTACTGATGGACACTTAGGTTGCTTCCATTTCTTGGCTATTGTAAATAGTGCTGCAATAAACATAGGGGTGCATCTGTCTTTTTCAAACTGGGCTGCTGCATTCTTAGGGTAAATTCCTAGGAGTGGAATTCCTGGGTCAAATGGTATTTCCATTTTGAGTTTTTTGAGGAACCTCCATACTGCTTTCCACAATGGTTGAACTAATTTGCAGTCCCACCAGCAGTGTAGGAGGGTTCCCTTTTCTCCACATCCTCGCCAACATTTGTTGTTGTTTGTGTTTTGGATGTTGGCCATCCTCACTGGTGTGAGGTGATATCTCATTGTGGTTTTAATCTGCATTTCTCTGATGATTAGCGATGTGGAGCATCTTTTCATGTGCCTGTTGGCCATCTGAATTTCTTCTTTAGAGAAGTGTGTATTCATGTCCTCTGCCCATTTCTTAATTGGATTATTTGCTTTTTGTTTGTTAAGGTGCATGAGTTCTTTATATATTTTGGATGTCAACCCTTTATGAGATATGTTATTTATGAATATATTCTCCCACACTGTAGCATCTCTTTTTGTTCTACTGATGGTGTCCTTTGCTGTACAGAAGCTTTTCAGCTTGATATAGTCCCACTTGTTCATTTTTGCTTTTGTTTCTCTTGCCCGGGGAGATATGTTCATGAAGAAGTTGCTCATGTTTATGTCCAAGAGATTTTGCCTATGTTTTTTTCTAAGAGTTTTATGGTTTCATGACTTACATTCAGGTCTTTGATCCACCTTGAGTTTACCTTTGTGTATGGGGCTAGACAGTAGTCCAGTTTCATTCTCTTACATGTAGCTGTCCAGTTTTTCCAACACCAGCTGCTGAAGAGGCTGTCATCTCCCCATTGTATATCCAAGGCTCCTTTATCAAATATTATTTGACTGTATATGTTTGGGTTAATGTTTGGATTTTCTATTCTGTTCCACTAGTTTGTGGGTCTGTTTTTGTGCCAATACCAAATTGTCTTGATTACTGTGGCTTTGTAGTAGAGCTTGAAGTCAGGGAGTGTAATTCCCCCTGTTTTATTCTTCCTTCTCAGGATTGCTTTGGCTATTTGGGGTCTTTTGTGGTTCCATATGAGTTTTAGAATTATTAGTTCCAGTTCATTGAAGAAAGCTGTTGGTAGTTTGACAGGGATTGCACTGAATCTGTAGATTGCTTTAGGTAGTATAGCCATTTTGACAATATTTATTCTTCCTAGCCAAGAGCATGGGATGCAATTCCATTTGTTAGTGTCCTCTTTAATTTCTCTTAGGACTGTCTTGTAGTTTTCATAGTACAGGTCTTTCACTTCCTTCATTAGGTTTATTCCTAGGTATTTTATTCTTTTGAGGCAATTGTGAATGGAATTGTTTTTCTGATTTCTCTTTCTGTTAGTTCATCATTAGTGTATAGGAAAGGAACAGATTTGTGTGTGTTAATTTTGTATCCTGCAACTTTGCTGAATTCAGATATTAGTTCTAGTAGTTTTGGAATGGAGTCTTTAGGGTTTTTTATGTACAGTATCATGTCATCTGCAAATAGTGAAAATTTCACTTCTTCTTTACCAATCTGGATGCCTTGTATGTCTTGTTTTGTCTGATTGCTGTGGCTAGGATCTCCAGTACTATGTTGAATAACAGTGGAGAGAGTGGGCATCCCTGTCTTGTTTCCAATCTTGGATGAAAAGCTTTCAGCGTTTCGCCCTTATGTATGATGTTAGCTGTGGTTTGTCATATATAGCCTTTATGTTGTTGAGGTACTTGCCATCTATACCCATTTTGTTGAGAGTTTAAGTCATGAATGTATGCTGAATTTTGTCAAATGCTTTTTCGGCATCTATGGAGATGACCATGTGATTCTGTTCTTCTTTTTGTTGATGCGGTGGATGATGTTGATGGATTTTCAAATGTTGTACCATCCTTGCATCCCTGGGATGAATCCCACTTGATCATGGTGTATGATCCTCTTGATGTATTTTTGAATTTGGTTTGCTAATATTTTATTGAGTATTTTTGCATCTACGTTAATCAGGTATATTGCTGTGTAATTTTCTTTTTTGGTGAGGTCTTTGCCCGTTTTTGGTATTAGAGTGATGCTGGCTTCATAGAATGAGTTTGGACGTATTGTCTCCCCTTCTATTTTTTGGAAAACGTTAAGGAGAATGGGTGTTATTTGTTCTCTATATGTCTGGTAGAATTCAGAGGTGAATACATCTGGTCCGGGGGTTTTGTTCTTGGGTAGTTTTTTGATTACCGATTCAGCTTCGTTGCTGGTGATTGGTCTGTTTAGTTATTCTGTTTCTTGCTTGGTCAGTCTTGGAAGGTTGTATTTTTCTAAGAAGTTGTCCATATCTTCTATGTTTTCCAGCTTGTTAGCATATAGATTCTCATAATATTCTCTTATAATTCTTTGTATTTCTGTGGTGTCCGTTGTGATTTTATCTTTCTCATTTCTGATTCTGTTTATGTGTGTAGATTCTCTTTTTCTCTTAATGAGTCTGGCTAGGGGTTTATCTGTTTTCTTTATTTTTTCAAAGAACCAGCTCTTGGTTTCATTGATTTTTTGTATTGTTTTATTCTTCTCAATTTTATTTATTTCTTCTATAATCTTTATTATGTCCCTCCTTCTGGTGACTTAGGTCCTCATTTTTTCTTCTTTTTCCAATTTCATTAGTTGTGTCTTTTTTTAGACTATTCATTTGGGAATGTTCTTCCTTCTTTAAGTAGGCCTGGATTGCAATATACTTTCCTCTTAGAACTGCCTTTGCTGCGTCCCACAGACGTTGTGGCTTTGTGTTGTTGTCATTAGTCTCCATATATTCTTTGATTTCTGGTTTGATTTAGTCATTAACCCATTGATTAATTAGGAGAATATTGTTAAGTCTCCATGTATTTGTGAGCCTTTTTCATTTCTTTCTAAAATTTATTTCTAGTTTTATACCTTGGTGATCTGAGAAGTTGGTTGTTAGGATTTCAATATTTTTGAAATTACTGAGGTTCTTTTTGTGGCCTAGTTTATGGTCTATTCTGGAAAATGTTCCATGTGCACTTGAGAAGAATGTGTATCCTGTTGGTTTTGGGTGTAGAGTTCTGTAGATATCTGCTAGGTCCATCTGTTCTAGTGTGTTGTTCAGTGCCTCTGTGTCTTTACTTATTTTCTGCCTGGATGATCTGTCCTTTGGAGTGAGTGGTGTGTTGATGTTTCCTAAAATGTATGCATTGCTTTCTATTTCCTCCTTTAATTTTGTTAGTATTTGTTGCACATATGCTGGCACTGCCGTGTTGGGTGCGTATATATTTATAATGGTTATATCTTCTTGTTGGACTGACCCCTTTATCATAATGTAATGTCCTTCTTTATCTCTTGATAGTTTCTTCGTTTTGAAGTCTATTTTGTCTGATACAAGTACTACAACACCTGCTTTTTTCTCTTTGTTGTTTGCATGAAATATCTTTTTCCATCCCTTCACTTTTAGTCTCTGTATATCTTTGGGTGTAAAGTGAGTCTCTTGTAAGCAGCATATAGATGGGTCTTCCTTTTTTATCCATTCTGTTACTCTGTGTCTTTTGATTGGTGCATTCAGTCCATTTACATTTCGGGTGATTATCGATAGATATGTACTTATTGCCATTGCTGGCTTTAGATTCGTGGTTACCAAAGGTTCAAGGGTTGCTTCTTTTCTATCTTACAATCTAACTTAACTTTCTTGTTAAGTAATTGTAAACAGTGTCTGATGCCTCTTTATTTCTCTCCCTTCTTATTCTTTCTCCTCCATTCTTTATATACTATGTGTTTTATTCTTTGCCTTTAGTTAGTATTTGGATGGTCTGCTTTCTTTGCTATGATTTTATTTTCTCTGGTGATATCTTTTTAGCCTTAGGGGTGCCTCCATCTAGAGCAGTCCATTTAAGATATCCTGTAGTGGTGGTTTATGAGAGGTAAACTCTCTCAACTTTCGTTTGTCTGGAAATTGTTTAATCCCTCCATCATATTTAAATGATAATCGTGCTGGATACAATATTCTTGGTTCGAGGCTCCTCTGTTTCATAACGTTAAATATATCATGCCATTCTCTTCTGGCCTGTAAGGTTTCTGTTGAGAAGTCTGATGATAATCTGATGGGTTTTCCTTTGTAGGTGATCTTTTTTCTCTCTTTTGCTGCCTTTAATACTCTGTCTTTATCTTTGATCTTTGCCCTCTTAATTTTTATGTGTCTTGGTGTTGTCTTCCTTGGGTCCCTTGTGTTGGGAGATCTGTGGGCTTCCGTGGCCTCCGAGACTATTTCCTTCCCCAGCATGGGAAAGTTTCCAGCAATTATTTCTTCAAAGACACTTTCTATCCCTTTTTCTCTCTCTTCTTCCTCTGGTACTCCTATAATGCGAATATTGTTCCTTTTGGATTGGTCCCACAGTTCTCTTAATATTCTTTCATTCCTAGAAATCCTTTTATCTCTCTCTGCCTCAGCTTCTCTGCATTCCTGTTCTCTGATTTCTATTCCATTAACAGTCTTGCATCTCATCCATTCTGCTGTTAAGCCCGTCAATCTCTTGTCTGATTTCTGCATTGTTTTTCCTCACTTCCCTCACTTCCTCCCTTAGCTCTTACACGTTTCTCTGTAGGTCCATCAGGATGGTTCTGACTTTTATTCTGAATTCTTTTTCAGGAAGACTGTGCATTTCCATCCTTTCAGGCTCCCTCTCTGGGGTTGTCTGGTTGATTTTGGTCTGAACCATATTCCTCTGTCTTTTCATGGCTATAGAAGTGGTCGCTGGTTGTTGCCACGTATGTGAGCTGGACTGTTAAGACTTTAAAAAGAGAGAAAAAAAAAGAAAGAAAAGAAAAAACAAACAAACAAAAAAAACCAAAAGAACAAAAAACATAAGTAGAACAAAAAAAAACGCCCACCGGGAGTAGATTCTATACGAATGCTGTAGGTGGTGCTGTTGCCGCACTATTCCGCAGCCGTGGCTTCGCCACTCTGCAGGGCCCTTTATCGCTCTGGCCGGGGTGGAAACGAATGGGAGGCTGTTGATCTCAGTGAGAAGTTTAAGTACAGCCATGCTTCCCCAGTCACTAGCTAAGGTGTCTGAAACACCCCAGGACTCGCAGCCTGCTGGGCTGAGTGTTCTGGGGCAATCCGGCTTCTCCGCTGGGTTCCTGTCTCTTTAACATCGCTGAAGAAAGTGCGTGTTTCTTTTTCCTTCCCAGGAGCCAGCTGCAAGCACCCTGGCGCATTCCCCACTCAGTTCCTGCCCCTCTGTCTCTCCAATCTCCACTACACTGCGTGATGTGGGTCAGCGCTCCTAGCACAGATCACTGGGGCTGGCTACTTTGCGGGGTGTACTTCCACTCCATTCCGCCTCTGAATCCACTCCTCCCCCAGGAGCGCTGGTGTAGGGGAGTGCTGGGGTCCCACCGGGTCGCGGCTCCATATCTTACCCGCCTCTTCGGGTGCCAAGTCCTCTTGGGTGTAGCTGCATGCTGTGCACTCTCCTGTGTATTCTGGTCTCTCTTTTAGGTATCGATGTACTTGCTGTATTTTCGTAGATAAATATAGTGTTTGGAGGAGATTTCTGCCGCCCTGCTCACACCGCCATCTTCCCAGAAGTCCCTGAATTTCTTCTTTAGAGAAGGGTCTATTCATGTCCTCTGCCCATTTCTTAATTGGATTATTTGCTTTTTGTTTGTTAAGGTGCATGAGTTCTTTATGTATTTTGGATGTCAACCCCTTATCAGATACGTCATTTATGAATATATTCTCCCATACTGTAGGATCTCTTTTTGTTCTACTGATGGTTTCCTTTGCTGTACAGAAGCTTTTCAGCTTGATATAGTCCCACTTGTTCATTTTTGCTTTAGTTTCCCTTGTCCGGGGAGATATGTTCATGAAAAAGTCGTTCATGTTTATGTCTAAAAGATTTGCCTATGTTTTTTTTCTAAGAGTTTTATGGTTTCATGACTTACATTCAGGTCTTTGATCCACCTTGAGTTCACCTTTGTGTATGGGGCTAGACAGTAGTTCAGTTTCATTCTCTTACATGTAGCTGTCCAGTTTTTCCAACACCAGCTGCTGAAGAGGCTGTCATCTCCCCATTGTATATTCAAGGCTCCTTTATCAAATATTAATTGACTGTATATGTTTGGGTTAATGTTTGGATTTTCTATTCTGTTCCACTGGTTTGTGGGTCTGTTTTTGTGCCAATACCAAATTGTCTTGATTACTGTGGCTTTGTAGTAGAGCTTGAAGTCAGGGAGTGTAATTCCCCCTGTTTTATTCCTCCTTCTCAGGATTGCTTTGGCTATTTGGGGTCTTTTGTGGTTCCATATGAGTTTTAGAATTATTAGTTCCAGTTCATCGAAGAATGCTGTTGATAGTTTGACAGGGATTGCATTGAATCTGTAGATTGCTTTAGGTAGTATAGTCATTTTGACAATATTTATTCTTCCTAGCCAAGAGCATGGGATGCATTTCCATTTGCTAGTGTCCTCTTTAATTTCTCTTAGGACTGTCTTGTAGTTTTCATAGTACAGGTCTTTCACTTCCTTCATTAGGTTTATTCCTAGGTATTTTATTCTTTTTGATGCAATTGTGAATGGAATTGTTTTTCTGATTTCTCTTTCTGTTAGTTCATCGTTAGCGTATAGGAAAACAACAGATTTGTGTGTGTTAATTTTGTATCCTGCAACTTTGCTGAATTCAGATATTAGTTCTAGTAGTTTTGGAATGGAGTCTTTAGGGTTTTTTATGTACACTATTATGTCATCTGCAAATAGTGACAATTTCACTTCTTTACCAATCTGGATGCCTTGTATGTCTTTGTTTTGTCTGATTGCCGGAGCTAGGACCTCCAGTACTATGTTGAATATCTGTGGAGAGAGTGAGCATCCCTGTCTTATTCCCGATCTTAGATGAAAAACTTTCAGCTTCTCGCTGTTAAGTATGATGTTAGCTGTGGGTTTGTCATATAGGGTCTTTATGATGTTGAGGTACTTGCCGTCTATATCCATTTTGTTGAGACTTTTAATCATGAATGGATGCTGAATTTTGTCAAATGCTTTTTCAGCATCTATTGAGATGATCATGTGGTTTTTGCTCTTCTTTTTGTTGATGTGGTGGATGATGTTGATGGATTTTCTAATGTTGTACCATCCTTGTATCCCTGAGATGAATCCCACTTGATCATGGTGTATGATCCTCTTGATGCATTTTTGAATTCGGTTTGCTAATATTTTATTGAGTATTTTTGCATCTACGTTAATCAGGGATATTGCTGTGTAATTTTCTTTTTTGGTGAGGTCTTTGCCTGGTTTTGGTATTAGAGTGATGCTGGCTTAATTGAATGAGTTTGGAAGTGTTCCTTCCCCTTCTATTTTTTAGAAAACTTTAAGGAGAATGGGTGTTGTTTCTTCTCTATGTGTCTGGTAGAATTCAGAGGTGAATACATCTGGTCTGGGGGTTTTGTTATTGGGTAGTGTTTTGATTACTGATTCAATTTCGTTGCTGGTGATTGGTCTGTTTAGTTATTCTGTTTCTTGCTTGGTCCATCTTGGAAGGTTGTGTTTTTCTAAGAAGTTGTCCTTTTCTTCTATGTATTCCAGCTTGTTAGCATGCAGATTATCATAATATTCTCTTATAATTTTTTCTGTTTCTGTGGGGTCCGTCGTGATTTTTCCTTTCTCATTTATGATTCTGTTTATGTGTGTAGATTCTCTTTTTCTCTTAATACGTCTGGCTAAGGGTTTATCTATTTTCTTTATTTTTTCAAAGAACCAGCTTTTGGTTTTATTGATTTTTTCTATTGTTTTATTCTTCTCAATTTTATTTATTTCTTCTGTGATCTTTATTATGTCCCTCCTTCTTGTGACTTTGGGTCTCATTTGTTCTTCTTTTTCCAATTTCATTAATTGTGTCTTTAGAGTATTCAAATTCAAAATGTTCTCCCTTCTTTAAATAGGCCTGGATTGCAATATACTTTCCTCTTAAAACTGCCTTTGCTGCGTCCCACAGAAGTTGTGGCTTTGTGTTGTTGTTGTCATTAGTCTCCATATATTCTTTGATTTCTGTTTTGATTTGGTCATTAACCCATTGATTAATTAGGAGAATATTGTTAAGTCTCCATGTATTTGTGAGCCTTTTTGATTTCTTTCTAAAATTTATTTCTAGTTTTATACCTTTTTGATCTGAGAAGTTGGTTGGTAGGATTTCGATATTTTTTAATTTACTGAGGTTCTTTTTATGGCATAGTATGTGGTCTATTCTGGAAGGTGTTTCATGCGCACTTCCGAAGAATGTGTATCCTGCTGCTTTTCAGTGCCGAGCTCTGTAGATGTCTGTTAGGTCTATCTGTTCTAGTGTGTTCCTCTGTGTCTTTACTTATTCTGTGTCTGGTTGATCTGTTGTTTGGAGTGAGTGGTGTGTTGAAGTGTCCTAAAATGAATGCATTGCTGTCTATTTCCTCCTTTAATTCTGTTAGTATTTGTTTCACATATGCTGGCGCTCCTGTTTTGTGTGCATATATATTTATAATGGTTATATCTTCTTGTTGGACTGACCCCTTTATCATAATGTAATGTCCTTCTTTATCTCTTGATAGTTTCTTCGTTTTGAAGTCTATTTTGTCTGATACAAGTACTACAACACCTGCTTTTTTCTCTTTGTTGTTTGCATGAAATATCTTTTTCCATCCCTTCACTTTTAGTCTCTGTATATCTTTGGGTGTAAAGTGAGTCTCTTGTAAGCAGCATATAGATGGGTCTTCCTTTTTTATCCATTCTGTTACTCTGTGTCTTTTGATTGGTGCATTCAGTCCATTTACATTTCGGGTGATTATCGATAGATATGTACTTATTGCCATTGCTGGCTTTAGATTCGTGGTTACCAAATGTTCAAGGGTTGCTTCTTTACTATCTTACAATCTAACTTAACTTTCTTGTTAAGTAATTGTAAACAGTGTCTGATGCTTCTTTATTTCTCTCCCTTCTTATTCTTTCTCCTCCATTCTTTATACACTATGTGTTTTATTCTTTGCCTTTAGTTAGTATTTGGATGGTCTGCTTTCTTTGCTATGATTTTATGTTCTCTGGTGACATCTTTTTAGCCTTAGGAGTGCTTCCATCTAGAGCAGTCCGTTTAAGATATCCTGTAGTGATGGTTGTGAGAGGCAAACTCTCTCAACTTTCGTTTGTCTCGAAATTGTTTAATCCCTCCATCATATTTATATGATAATCATGCTGGATACAATATTCTTGGTTTGAGGCCCTTCTGTTTCATAACGTTAAATATATCATGCCATTCTCTTCTGGCCTGTAAGGTTTCTGTTGAGAAGTCTGATGATAATCTGATGGGTTTTCCTTTGTAGGTGATCTTTTTTCTCTCTCATGCTGCCTTTAATACTCTGTCTTTATCTTTGATATTTACCATCTTAATTATTGTGTGTCTTGGTGTTGTCTTCCTTGGTTCCCTTGTGTTGGGAGATCTGTGGGCTTCCGTGGGCTGCGAGACTATTTTCCTTCCCCAGCATGGGAAAATTTTCAGCAATTATTTCTTCAAAGACACTTTCTATCCCTTTTTCTCTCTTTTCTTCCTCTGGTACTCCTATAATGCGAATATTGTTCCATTTGGATTTGTCACACGGTATCTTAATATTCTTTAATTCTTAGAGATCCTTTTATCTCTCTCTGCCTCAGCTTCTCTGTGTTCCTGTTCTCTGACTTCTATTCTGTTAACAGTCTCTTGTGTTTCATCCGGTCTGCTGTTAATCCCGTCGATCGCTTGACTAATTTCTGCATTGTCTTTCCTCACTTCCCTCATTTCCTCCCTCAGCTCTTGCACATTTCTCTGTAGATCATCAGCATGGTTCTGACTTTTATTCTGAATTCTTTTTCAGGAAGACTGCATTTCCATCCCTTCAGACTCCCTGTCTGGGGTTTTCTGGTTGTTCTTAGTCTGGACCATATTCCTCTGTCTTTTCATGGCTATAGATGTGGTCGCTGGTAGTTGCCGTGTATGTCAGCTGGGCTCTTTAAGACTTTAAATAGAAAAAAGAAAGAAAGAAAAAGAAAAGAAAAGAAAAGAAAAAAGGAAGAGAAGTAAAAACAAAAAACAAAAGAGAACCGAAGAAAAAAAAGAAAACACCCACAGGGAGTAGATTCTGTTTGGATGCTGAAGGTGGCGATGTTGCTCCACTATTCTGCTGCCGTGGCCATGCCACTCTGCACAGCCGTTTATCGCTCGGGCCCGGGTGGGAATGAATGGAAGGCTTTGATCTCTGGGTGAAGTCTAAGTGCAGTCACCCTTTACCAGTCACAAGCTAAGGGGTCCGAAACTCCCCAGGACTCCCAGCGTGCTGGGCTGAGTGTGCTGTCGCGATCCTGCTCCTCTGCTGGGCTCCTGTCCCTTTAAGACCACTGAAAAAATGCGCATGCTTTTTTTTTTCTTTCCTTCCTGGGAGCCGGCTGCCAGCAAGCACCCTGGCACATTCCTCACTCAGATCCTGCACCCACTGCCTCCCCAATCTCCGCTACACCGTGCGATGTGTCAGCGCTCCCCACTTAGATCACTGGGGTGGTTATTTCACAGGGTGTACTTCCACTCTCTCCTGGCTCTGAATCCTCTCCTCCCGCCGGTGCGCTGGGGTTTGTGAGTGCTTGGGTCTCGCCGGGTTGCGGCTCTGTCTGTATGTTACCCACCTCGTGGGGTGCTGTGTCCTCTCAGGTGTAGCTGCACTGTGTGTGATTTCCTGTGTGTTTTGGTCTCTCTTTTAGGAATAGTTGTATTTGCTTTATTTTCATAGATATATATAGTTTGGGGAGGAGATTTCTGCCGCCCTGTTCACGCCACCATCTTCCCGGAAGTCCTGTTTTATTTTCTAATGAAAAATATTTAGGCTTGAGAACATTTCCTTCTACAAAAATCCCTCCAACATATCCTGTGAGGCTGGTTTAGTCCTGGTAAATTCTTCTAACTTTTGTTTATATCTGAAACTTAATTTCTCCTTCAATTCTAAATGATAATCTTGCCGTGTAAAAGAATCTTCGTTGAAAGTCCTTCTGTTTCAAGTATATTAGATGTTTCATGCCACTGCCTTCTGGACTGTAAAGTTTCTGTTGAGAAATCTGCTTATATCATTATACATTCTATTCCTTCAGTGCAGTATTGTGACTTTTCCCCTTGTGAAGTCGAGTCAGTTTTCTCTTGAATATGGTACGTTTGTGAACAATACAGAAATGGTTATCTGTGACTTCCAATGTTGGATCAATTACAAAATGTTTCTATTTGATTCTTTTGAGACACCTTTACTTGAAACAGAATCACTATACTTGTGAAAGGCCAAGTAGGTGGTGAAAAGATTCTAATGGAGAGGAAATGAGACACTACCCCACTCCCTGCCTCTATCATGCATACTGGCCCTGTTTAAGCTTCCAGGTGTTAGTAGCTGGTACCAATTTACCAGCTGTCAGACTCAGTCCTCTGAAAAGTGGACAATCTGGCCTACTGTCAAGCTGTCCCAGATAAAGCCATATAGAGGAAATGAACCAGCCTCATCAAGCCCTGCCCATATTTAGATTTTTCAAAAAAAATATATTTTTTTGTTCCATGTCATGAAATTAGATCATAAAAGGCACATGAGAAATCCAAGCCTGTTCTGTCAGGACGCTGAAGTCACATATAGGTAAATGATAGATTATCAGCTGGTTGACAGTCCCATCTGAGATCTCCAGTGACAGCCAATGTCAACTACCTGGCATATAAATAAGGAAGTCACCAGATGAGTTTTGACCTCAGTTGGCCAACCATTGCTGATCTGTGACTCCATCCCCCTGAGTCTTTACATAACAGAAAGTAGAGAAACCTTCTCACTGTGTCCATTCTGAATTGTTTCAGAACCTGTGTGCATAATAAAGTGATCATTTAAAGACATTAATACTTAGGTTAATTTTTTTACACATAAATAGATATGTAGCCACAATAGATTTTGGCACCAATAATGTGCTTCAGCCCTTAAAAATCTAAAATATATTGCTGTATTGTTGGTACTGGTTAGTGGGGAGAAACTAGAAGACTGTTGAGGAGACCATTAGTAAAAGCCTAAAGTGCATTAAAGACAATGTTAGTAAAAATATAAAGGACCATGAGGAAGCCATCGGTGAGGGTTTAAAAAGGAAAGTGATGAAAATGTTATTGGAAGCTGGAGGAAAGGAGATCCTTTTATGAAGAGGCAGAAAGTGTAAAGGTACAGGAAGTACAGTTATGTAGAAAACAGACTTAGTGATCTAGCTAAAGAGGTTTCCAAGCAAAGTTTTGAGTGTGCTACCTTTTACTCTCTAGCTGCCAAATATAAAAATGTAAAAACAAGAGATGGAAATTTAGTGTAAATACAAATGATGCTAGACTTGCTAAGTTTGCAAATGAAACTGTTTCTCATTCTTAACCTCCCCTGGAAGAAGATTCATAAAGTAAGAAACAGCCATAGGTCACTGATCACCTCCTGGGCACTGTCAGGAAAATGTCTCATGGTAAACATGAAACTAAGGATACACTTTAAAACCATTTTTTTAAATCTCAGAAAGTTCTCATAGACCCTTTAACACACACAAAAGGACTTTAAAAGATCTTAATATCATGCTCTGTGGCCGTCTATGTCAAAAGTAGGGTTTTTAAGAATATCTAAAGGCTTTGTCTTATAATAGACTCAAAGGGAGCCCCCACTGGAAGGTTTTCATAGATGTAGCTTTTGTCTACTAGAGTATATTATAAATTGGTACCCAGAATGGCTACATGTTTTTTAAATAAATGCTATTATATTGAGTTGAAAGCAGGAGAGACAGTATATAATAAAGGAAGGCTTTCACATTCTTTTAAGGAATATAGGCAGGAAACAGGTGGAGAAAACCACTCAGTTGCAAACACAAGTCACTTCTTATGGAAGAAAAGGATTCCTCATTCCTCAGAGGGCAAAACCAAACGCTTAAAGCATGGGATGTGGAGCCATCAGGAATTCCAGGCAGAAGGATTCAGCCCTCAACAATGGACTAGCCACATATGCCTGGCTGGATTCTGAAAAATTCTGTGAACGAGTAACTGTTGTATGTATCCTGTTTTTGATTGGGAGTGTCTATATCAGCCTTTCTATGCCTGTCCCATCCTTGTATGCTATCTATGTGGAGGACAGAAAATTTTTCCTTTAGCTCATAGATCATCAGTTTGAAAGAAACTGTATTCAAGGTGCTCTACACAACATATGGTACCTGAGGAGCCTCATCTATAGCTGAGCCAGATTTACCTAAGGAGATCCTGCACTTTGATAAAAAGATGTTATGATAGAATAAGGCTTATGGGTTTGGGGAGCAGATAGTGGCTCTATTTTGTATGTGAGAGAAAAGTATATTGTTTTAGTTAGAAGGCAGACTGGCAGATTGTATTTTCTAAAAATGGTTACAATAATATATCCTATACCATATGCTTTTTGTGATGTGATTTTGACACCTCTCCCACTGAGAGATGGGAGTCTATATTGTCTTCCTTTTAATCTGGGCAGGCTTGTTAGTATGGCTGCAATAATAAGACTATGGTATGTCCAAGGATAGATCTTAAAAGGCAGTATGGCTTTCATCTGATTATCTTGGAACTCTTGCTTTTACAGCCCTGAGCAACCAAGCAATATGTCTTGTGAAGAAGTCAAAGCCACTCTATTTATGTTTGGATTTCCTTTCAGTTTTTCACTTTTATTTCCATATCATTCTCTTGACCCAGAGTAGACATTATTTCAAGATTCTCTGGTCCTCTCCATCTCACAATATTGATATGCATTGTGGATTTAGTTTACAATGATAGGGATATAATTCCTATTTATTTTCTCTTTTTATTCTTGCTGTTTTTAGATGATAAATTCTATTGAATTGTCCACTCAGCCTTATTTTACATGTTTAAGCATTTTCCTTTATTCGTTTATATACATTCAAGAGGATATCTCTCAATAAATATTTTTGTATGATAAAATTCCTGAGATATCTTTAATGACATCTTTATTTTAAATCTCAGCTTTGTTTGCCATAAAAATAATAATATCATGCAGTTCTTAATCTTTTACACTTTGAAAATATTACTGCATTATTTTCTTGTCTTTAGGGTTGTTTGTAAATCTAATAATGATTTTATTTGAATTTTTTAAACTGTTTTAGAAAATCTTAGTTTCACCATTATATGTCTGGTTGTGGCTTTTAAAAAGATCTTGTCTTTATACTATAAGACTTTTAAATATGAGCTATTTCATCTTTCACTAACTTTTGGATCTGTTCAATCCTTATGGCTTAAAGTATTTCTTCTGCTCTGTATATATTTTAACTCCTTCTAAGACTCTTATTTTAAAAAGATGCATATCTATTGCTATCCTATAACTACCTTAAGTTTATTTGCTTTCCATATTTTTATTCTTTTCTGATGATTTTTTTTCCTTAACTTAATCAAGTTTAATAAGATACAATTTTTGGCTGCATTATTAAGTTATAAATCCTTCTACTGAAATGCTTATTTCCAATGCCAGTATTATATTTTAATAAAAACTATTTCCTTTTGGTTCATTTTATAATTTTCTCATCTTCATGTTATCAATAGTTTTTATAGTAGTTTTATTTTCCTTTTAAAAATGTTTTATTTTTCAATATGTCATAGCCGTTTATTCCTTACGGGATTATTGACAACTAGAGCAGAAAATAGAATATAAAATTAGGGGCTGAAGCCTGAAACATTTTCTGTCCTAGTGAATTTAATAGCTGGGTTGAAAATAGTTAAGAGTAGACAAGCCGAGAGGAAGGATTAAAGATGGCAGCATGAGAGGTGAGACAGAGGCTTCCTCCTAAAACTGCATATAATAGGAAAATATAATTAATACAATTAATCCTGAAAAAGCAACAGGAAAGAGGACTGTGCCAAGCTGCATATACCTGGAGAAAAGAATAAACCTCATGGAACAGGGTGATGTACCAAGGCCATGGCCCGGCTGGACCCAAGCTCTTCCCCCACCTCAGCTTACCAGCAGGAGGAAGAGAAACAGAGCAAGGAGGGAGTGGAGGCCTGGGATTGCTGAATACATAACTCCGGAGATCTGTTCTGGGAGCACAAACCTACATTTCATGGTGTTTTCATGGTACTCTCGTGATTAGGGGGTTGGAAAGCTAAGACAGGCAGAATACCTGGAGAGACTGAGATTCCAGCCACTTGTGGAAAGCAGGGATCCATATCTGGCTGCTCTGGGACAAAAGAAAGGTGGGCAGTCTAAGAGACTTCCTAACAGCAAAAGGGCTGCAAAAGGGGCAAGGATTGCACAGAGCTTACTGCTTAGGAGAAAGGACAGGTAGACAAAATTGTCCAGGTGTACTCTGCCCATCAAGTTGGAAACTTTCATAATCTTCAGGAGCTCCAGCTCTCTTGCTGGCTAGAGAGCTCCAAGGAATGCCTCCATAATATGCAGCCTACTGAGCCTTTCTCCTGGCCAGCACAACCTGGCTCAAAAACTGGTAAACCCTACACTGTTGTTAGGCCAGCCAGAAGGAAGCCCTGTCTGCAACAACTACAAACGCAAAGCATAGAGGCTTATACCTGTGTGCTCGGTCCGCTGGTTGTGGCAGTGGAGATAGGCATAGCAGCCAGTAAGCAGGAAACAGCTCTTTCCTCCCCCATGCACATATACCGCTCCCCTGCAATCCCCAACATTGATTCAGGGGCTGAGCAGCTCCAGAGGGTAGAGGTTCTGGGCACTAGAGGGCATCATATACAAATATGAAACCCCAGAGGAACCTGGTTCAAAGTTAAATTATGAATAAAATCCCTGAGAGAGATTCAAATGAAATCGACCTCATGAATCTGCCTGAAAGGGAGTTCAAAATAAAAATGATTAATATGCTCATGGAGATACAGAAAAATATTCAAGACCTCAGGAATGAATTCTGGTTGATATCCAATCATTACGGAACACAGTATCAGAAATGAAACATAAAACAGAAAGTTTTAAAAGCAGATTAGACATGGTGGAGGAGATGTTAAATGAAATAGAAATTAGAGAAGAGGAATACAAAGAAGCTGAGGCACAGAGAGAAAAAAGAATCTCTAAGAATGAAAGAATATTGAGAGAACTGTGTGACCAATCCAAACAGAACAATATTCACAATATAGGGGTACCAGAAGAAGAAAGAGAAAAAGGGATAGAAAGTGTCTTTGAGGAAGTAATTGCTGAAAACTTTCCCAAGCTGGGGGAGGAAAAAGTCTCTCAGGCCATGGACGTGCACAGATCTCCGGACACAAGGGATTCAAGGAAGAAAACACCAACACATATAGTAATTAAAGTGGCAAAGATCAAGGATAAGGACAGACTATTAAAAGCAGCCAGAGAGAGAAATAAGATCACATACAAAGGAAAGCCCACCAGGCTATTATCAGACTTCTCAGCAGAAACCTTAAAGGCCAGAAGAGAGTGGCATGATAAATTTAATGCAATGAAGCAGAAGGGGCTTTGAACCAAGAACACTTTATCTGACAAGATTATCATTTAAATTTGAAGGAGCAATTAAACAATTTCCATATAAGAAAAGCTGAGAGAATTTCCCTCCCAGAAACCACCTCTACAATGTGTTTTGGAGGGACTCCTATAGATGAAAGTGTTCCTAAGGTTTAATAGCTGTCACCAGAGGTAAAAGAACCACAGTAAAGAAAGTAGAACAGTTAATTACTAAGCAAATCCAAAATTAAATCAACTATCCCCAAAGTAAATCAAGGGATAGACAAAGAGTATAGAATATGATACCTAATACATGAAGAATGGAGGAGGAAGAAAAAGGAGGAGAAAAAAAGAACCTTTAGATTGTGTTTGTAATAGCAATATTAAGTGAGTTAAGTTAGACTCTTGGATAGTAAGAAAGTTAACCTTGAACCTTTGGTAATCACGAATCTAAAGCCTGCAGTGGCAATAAGTACATACCTATCGATAATCACCCTAAATGTAAATGATGTGAGTGCCACAATCAGAAGACATAGAGTCACTGAATGGATAAAAAAACAAGACCCATCTATATGCTGCCTATAAGAGAGGCACTTTAAGCCCAAAGACATGCACACACTAAAAGTGAAGGGATGGAAAAAGATATTTCATGCAACTAATAGGGAGAAAAAAGCAGGAGTTACAGTGCTTGTATGAGACAAAATAGACTTCAAAATAAAGAAAGTCAAAAGAGACAAAGAAGGACATTACATAATGACAAAGGGGTCAAACCAACAAGAAAATATAACCATTATATATATACATATATATACATACATACATATATATATCTATGCACCCAACACAGGAGCACCTACATATGTGAAACAAATACTAACAGAATTAAACGGAGAAATAGAATGCAATGCATTCATTTTAGGAGACTTCAACACTCCACTCACTCCAAAGGGCAGATCAACCAGACAGAAAATAAGTAAGGAGACAGAGGCACTGAACAACACATTAGAACAGATAGACCTAACAGACATCGACTGAACTCTACACCCAAAAGCAACAGAATACACATTCTTCTCAAGTGCACATGGAACATTTTCAAGAAGACATCATATCCTATGCCACAAAAAGAGCCTTGGTAAATTCAAAAAATTGAAAATTGTACCAACCAGTTTCTCAGACCACAAAGGTATGAAACTAGAAATAAATTATGCAAAGAAAATGAAAAACCACACAAACACATGGAGGCTTCACAAAATGCTCCTAAATAACCAGTGGATCAATTACCAAATAAAAACAGAGATCAAGCAATATATGGAGACAAATCACAGCAATAATTCAACACCGCAAAATCTGTGGGATACAGTGAAGGCTGCACTAAGAGGAAAGTATATAGCAATACAGGCCTACCTCAGTAAAGAGGAAGAATCCCATATGAGCAGTCTAAACTCACAATTAACAAAAGTATAAAAAGAAGAATAAATGAGGCCCAAAGTCAGTAGAAGGGGGGACATAATAAAGATTAGAGCAGAAATAAATAAAATCAAGAAGAATAAAAAAATAGAAAGAATCAATGGAAGCAGGAGCTGCTTCTTTGAGAAAATAAACATAATAGATAAACCCTTAGCCAGACTTATTAAGAAAAAAAGAGAGTCTAAACATAAACGGAATCAGAAACGAAAAAGGAAAAATCACTATGGACACCACAGAAATACAAAGAATTATAAGAGAATACTATGAAAAATTATATGCTAACAAACTGGATAACCTAGAAGAAATGGACAACTTTCTAGAAAGATACAATCTTACAAGGCTGACCGAGAAAGAAACAGAAAATCTGAACAGACCAATTACCAAGAATGAAATTGAATTGGTAATCAAAAAAGTACCTAGGAACAAAACTCCTGGACCATAGAGCTTTACCACTGAATTTTATCAAACATTTAGTGAACACCTAATGCCCATCCTCAAAATTTTCCAAAGAATAGAAGAAGAGGGAATACTTCCAAACTTATTCTATGAGGCCAGCATTACTCTAATACCAAAACCAGGCAAAGACACCACAAAAAAGAAAATTACAGACCAATATCCCTAATGAACATAGATGCAAAAATACTCAAAAAATATTAGCAAACTGAATTAAATAATACATCAGAAAGATCATCCATCATGATGAAGTAGGATTCATTTCAGGGATGCAAGGGTGGTAACAACATTTGAAAATCCATCAACATCATCCACCACATCAACAAAAAGAAGAGCAAAAATCACATGATCACCTCCATAGATGCTGAAAAAACATTTGACAAAATTCAACACCCATTCATGATAAAAACTCTCAACAAAATGTGTATAGATGGCAAGTACCTCAACATAATAAAGGCCATATATGAGAAACCCACAGTGAACATTATACTTAACCATGAGAAGCTGAAAGCTTTTTCTTTATATTGGGAATAAGACAAGGATGCCCACTCTCCCCACTTGTATTCAACATAGTAGTGGAGGTCCTAGCCATGGAAATCAGACAACACAAAGAAATAAAAGGCATCCAGATTGGCAGGGAAGAAGTTAAACTATCCCTCTTTGCAGATGACATGATATTGTACATAAGAAACCCTAAAGAATCTACTCTAAAACTACTAGATCTAATATCTGAATTCAGCAAAGTTGCAGGATACAAAATTAATATGCAGAAATCTGTGGCATTCCTATACACTAGCAATGAACTAGCTGAGAGAGAAATCAGGAAAACAATTCCATTCACAGTTGCATCAAAAAGAATAAAATACCTAGGAATAAACCTAACCAAGGAAGTGAAAGACCTATACTCTGAAAACTACAAGACACTCATGAGAGAAATTAAAGAAGATACCAATAAAGGGAAACACATCCTGTACTCATGGATAGGAAGAACTAATATTGTCAAAATGGCCATCCTGCCTAAAGCAATCTACCAAATCAATGCAATCCCTATCAAAATACCAAAAGCATTCATCGATGAACTAGAGCAAATAGTTCTAAAATTCATATGGAACCACAAAAGACACCGAATAGCCAAAACAATCCTGAGAAGGAAGAATAAAGCTGGAGAAATTATGCTACCCAACTTCAAGCTCTACTACAAAGCCACAGTACTGAAGACAATTTGGTACTGGCACAAGAACAGACCCATAGACCAATGGAACAGACTAGAGAGCCCTGATATAAACTCAACCATATATGGTCAATTAATATATGATAAAGGAGCCATGGACATATAATGGGGAAATAACAGCCTCTTCAACCACTGGTGTTGGCAAAACTGGACAGCTACATGCAAGAGAATGAAACTGGATTATTGTTTAACTCCATACACAAAAGTAAACTTGAAATGGATCAGACAACTGAATGTAAGTAATGAAACCATAAAACTTTTAGAAGACAACATAGGCAAAAATCTCCTGAATGTAAGCATGAGCAACTTCTTCCTGAATGCATCTCCTTAAGAAAGGGAAAGAAAAGCAAAAATGAACACGTGGGACTACGTCAAACTTAAAAGCTTCTGTATGGCAAAGGACACCATCAACAGAACAAAATGGCATCCTATAGTATGGAGAATATATTTGTAAATTACATATCTGACAAGGGTTAACATCCAAAATATATAAAGAACTCACATGCCTCAACACCCAAAAAGCAAATAACCCCATTAAAAAATGTGCAGAGGATATGAAGAGACAATTCTCCAAAGAAGAAATTCAGATGGCCAACAGACACATGAAAAGATGCTCCACATCACTAATCATCAGGGAAATGCAAATTAAAACCACAATGAAATATCACCTCACACCAGTAAGGGTGGTCAGCATCGAAAAGACTAAGAACAAAAAATGCTGGCGAGGATGCGGAGAAAAGGGAACTCTTCTACACTGCTGGTGGGAATGTAAGCTAGTTCAGCCATTGTGGAAAGCAATATGGAGCTTCCTTAAAAAACTAAAAACAGAAATACCATTTGACGCAGGAATCCCATTGCTGGGAATTTACCCAAAGAATACAACTTCTCAGATTTAAAAAGACATATGCACCCCTATGTTTATTGCAGCACTATGCACAATAGCCAAGATATCGAAGCAACCTAAGTGTCCATTAGTAGATGAATGGATAAAGAGGTGGTACATATACACAATGCAATACTATTCAGCCATAGAAAGAGACAAATCCTACCATTTGCAACAACATGGATGGAGCTGGAGGATGTTATGCTTAGTGAAATAAACCAGGCAGCAAAAGACAAGTGCCAAATGATTTTCCTCATTTGTGGAGTATAACAACGCAGCAAAATTGAAGGAAAAAAAATAGCAGCAGTCTCAGAGACTCCAAGAAGGAACTAGTGGTTACCAAAGGGGAGGGTTGTGTGAAGGCAGGTTGGGAGGGAGGGAGATGGGGATTTAGGGTAGGGATATTGTTTAGTACACATGGTGTGGGGTTCACAGGGAAAACAATGTAGCACAGAGAACACAAGCAGTGAATCAGGCATCTTACTACGCTGAAGGACAGTGACTGCATTTGGGGTATGGGTGTGGACTTGATAATATGAATAAATGTAGTAACCACATTGTTTTTTCATATGAAACCTTCATAAGAGTGTATATCAATAATACCTTAATGAAAAAAAAAAGAATAGACAAGCAGTGGCAATGAGAATATATACCTCCAGATTTTCTAACACCCAGCAGAAGGTGAATTGCTCATCAAGGATGTTCTGTATACTATCTTAGTGATAGTCTCTTCTGTTCATTATTTCTCTAGTCTTCTAGAAATGATGGGAAGGGAGTGATAGGAGGAGGTAAGGCCTCAGAAGCCCATAATGATTTGGTTTTATGCTCCTCTCCCAAACCAGTCTCTGGTGGCATTCCATTGTTTCTCTACATTCAGGTCAATTTATACTAGGGAATAGTAAGCACCAGTAAAATATATTTTCTTTTTTTTTCATTGAGGTATAAGTGACATGCAACAGGTATACAACATAATGATTCAATATTTGTATATATTTCAAAATGATCATCACATTCTCTACCATCATCTCTATATTCTGGTCAATTTATGTTAAGAAGTACTAAGTATCAGTAAAATATGTTTTCTCTTCATCTCACCCAGACTATTCTTTAAGTAGAAAACTGCATCTTTTAAAATAATGTATTCATCAGTTGCTGTTCTACTCTTTATTAGGTTATTTTTCTCTTTAGATCTAAAGAACACTATACAGGAAAAAGGAGAAATTAACAGAAAATTGAGCCTTGGCACTTCATGTTTGTTTCATTATGCCTCAGTGTGAACTAATTCCTTAAGTATTCCAGGCAATAACTCTCTTAATTTTAATATATTTTTCAGTTTTCATCTCTGCCCACAGATTTTTTGATACTCTTCCTTTTAAGAGCCTTATCAGAAACCCCTTTTAAGACTTGCTACTAACAAATAGAATTAGTTGGAAGAAATAATGTATTTCTTTAGGTACTAGATCCTAAAAGACACTGTAGTTTTCTTCTGGTTCTCTCTCTCTTGGATTGCTCTCTGAGAGGGTGAGTTGCAAGGATACCACACATCTTATGAAGAGATCTACATTGTAATGAACTGAAGATTTTTGCTAACAGTCATATGGGTAAGTTAGTTTAGAAACAAGTCTTCCAGCTTCAGCCAAGCTTTCGCATGACTGTAACCCTGGATAAAGCCATGCCTGCAACCTCTGTAAGAAATCCTGAGACAGAACCACCCAGAGAAGCTATTCCTGAATTCCTGACTAACAGAAAATCTGGGATAATAAATGTCGTCTGTTTTAAGCCACTAAATTTTGGGGGTAATTTGTTAGGCAGCAATAGATAACTAATCAAGGGTTTTGAAACTTAATAGGCTAATACAATTGGCTTAATTTCTCTATTTTTAAAATGTTTGTTATTCTCATTGTTTTTAAAACTAAGAATTCAAAGACTATTCTTAGTTTTGTAAAAACAACCAAACTGTCTTCCAAAGTTGCTATACCATTTTGCAGTTCCACCAGCAATGAATAAGAGTTCATGTTGTTCCATATTCTTGTTGGCATTTGGTGCTGTCAGTGTTTTGGATTTTGGCTATTATAATAAGTGTGTGGTAATGTCTCAATGTTGTTTTAATTTATATTTCCTCTATAACATAGAATGTCAAACACCTTTTCATATGCTTATCTGTCATCTGTATATCTTCATTGGTGATTTTTCCATCAAGGTCTTTTGCTCATTTGCTCATTTTCTTATCATTCAGCTTTAAGAGTCCTTGTTTATTTTCTATATCAATCCTTTATCAGATAATGTCTTTGCAAATATCTTCTTACAGTCTTTGGCTTATCTTTTTATTCTGTTGATAGTGTCTTTTACAGATCAGAAGTTTTAAATTTTAATGAAGTCAAGCTAATCAATTATTTGTCATGGATCATATCTTTCATGTTGCATCTAAAAAGTCATCTCCATATTCAAGTTTATCTAGATTTTCTCCTATATTATCCAACAGGAGTTTGATAATTTTCCATTTTCCATTTAGGTATGTGTTTCCATTTTGAGTTAATTTTTCTGAAGTGTGTATTGTCTGTCTAAATTCATTATGTTGCAGGTAGACATCCAATTGTTTCAGTACCATTTTTGAAAGGGATGTCTTTTCCCCACTTATTGCCTTTATATAGCATACTTCTAAAAACCAGTTTTATTTAGGTATAATTTATATATCGTGAATTTCAACAGTTTTAAATATATGATTAGATGAGCTTTGACAAATGATTATAGTGTATAATACCACCATAATCATACTAGAGAATATCTTCATCACTTGAAATATTTCCCTGGGGCCTCTTATAGTTAAATCCATCCCCCCAATCCCTGTCTGTGGCAAGCAGTGATCTGATTTCTGTCACTATAGATTTGTCTTTTTTCAAATGATCTGTAAGAGGAGTTACACATTACATTATCTTTTGTATATGTCTTTACACTTGGAATAATTCTTTTGAGATTCATTTGAATTGAGTGAGTTGATTATAGTTTGGGGCTTTTATGTATATATCTGTTATGAATAGTGAGGGCAGGTCTTTTTCTTCAATGAACATACACTCATTTTCTTCAATATACACCTACACTGGAATTTCTGAGTCACATGGTCAATATATGTATATAGGTATATATAACTGTATGAGAGATGGTAGAAGAACCCACCAAAACTGTTTTTTGCATTCTCACCAATGATTGTGAGTATTCTAGTGGCCCTCATTCACACCCACTCATGCTATCTTCAGACTCTAATATTAGGCATTCCACTGAGTTTAAAGGTATCTCACTGTGCTTTTAATGTGTATGCATCCAATTCTTAATGGTTCTGGATACTTTTTTAGTGTACTTATTTTCCGTTTGAATATTTTCTTTGGTAAAATATCCAGTAAAATATTTTGATCACTTTTGCTGTTTGTTCAATTAGAGTTATCATTATTATTATTATTATTATTATTATTATTGGGTGTTTTTTATATTCTCAATAGAAACCCTTTATCAGATACATGATTTGCAAATATTTTATTCCGGTTTCAGAAGTGATTTTGCATTTTCTTAACAGTGTATTTTGAAGAGCAGAAGTCCAAATTTTGTATCTTTTGTAAAAAATCTGCATAAACCAAAGATACAATTTTCTTTTCTTCTCTGTTTCTCTAGAGACTATATAGTTTGACATCTTACATTCATATCTATGATCCATTTTGAGTTTTTTTTTCTTTTTTTTGCCTATAGTGTGAGTTGAAGTTCATTCTTTTGGATGGATATCTAATGCTTTCAGAACTTTAGAACTTTTTTTTTGTAAAGACTACTGCCTTTTTCTCATTTTATTGTCACCTTCAAGAAAAATAAATTTACCATTTATGTCTATAAACTGTTGCCATTGATTCATATGATGATACTTACCCTAAAACCACACTGCAGACTACTTGAAAAATATGAATTATTTCTTAACTATTAATATTATGGCACTAGTGAATATATTTTGTTTGTAAAGTAAATCAATGCTCAACTTAAAAAAAACTATAATATACAATAAAGATCTGTATGCTTATTTGGAAGTGTTTAGAAAAACTTTGGGTCCTCATTGTACCCCTAAATGTACAGTGTGATGACTAATCATTTAGGAGGTTTTAATAACTGAAAATGTAATCATGTAAAGACAAATGATTTATTCCTTTATATTTCCATCAATGAAGGTACAAAATATAAAAATCTAACTATAATGACTGTAGTGGTTGTGAATAATTTATATTAGATGTGAAGATCATTTTCTGATTTTATAAGCTCTTAAAAATTTTAGTCATACTTCTCAGAAATAATCTGTTATAAAAGTCATTAATATGTGATGGCTACATATTTTTCATACCAAGGAAATAAAATGTCACAAAATCCCTAACACTGAACTTTGGTACTCTATGTCAGATAATCCACTAAAATTCAACACGTTTCTTAAAAGTCACTTTTATGTAAAAAGAAGTACAAAGTTAAAACTTACTCAATGATTTCCATATTTATTTATCTCACAAAACCCCATCATTAACAAAAAGTGTTAAAGAAAAGTAAAATTCATCCTGTTTCATATAAATTATATTACATTGGGATTGAGAAATCTTTGATTTTGGCCTTGTTATCCCAATAACTGTCTTTTTTTTTCCTTTTGCATATAAAGTGTAGAGCTTCCATTTTCTCACTGGTAAATGACAAAAATTCAACTCAAAATGATGTCTTAGTAGTTTTCTGTTTTAAATAAAGATCAGTATTCCAATTTTAGCTCAGACATGAAGAGGAAAGAAAAAAGGGTAACTCCCACACTTACAAAAAAGTGTAAGGACAAATCACAAATTACTTTTCTTCAAACTGTAATAGGCTGAGATCATAGGATAAACAATTAACTTGAAACCTAGAGACAGAAGAGAGAAACAGAACCTCAGTATTTGCCTGCTTTGCACAGATACCACCTAAGACAGTCTAAGCCAGTGAGCAGATATAGCTAGAAATTTTTAATACATTGCTAAAGACCAAATGGGAGCCACAGGCAGAGGGAAATATTCATCCAGTATGTTGTAAGCTTTTCCTGCAGGATTACCACCAAAAACTCTCAAAGGACTACTTGGGAACACCAGGAGAAAGCTTCCTTCATGGTGATGGCTAGGCACTAAGAATAGTAGCCACTGTAAAATTTGCCCTGGAACCCATCTCCCTATCTTTCCTGTAGAACAAAATATCTAATCTTCATATATATATATATATATATATTTGTACTTATTTTGCACATATATATTTACCTCATTATATGTAAGTGGAAAAGACACAGGCAATTAATGTAAACCACTAACAAATGGTTGAATAAAAGAAAAACAATTCCAAAATGAAAAAAAGAATATAATGGTAAGTCAGAAAAGAAGAAATGCAAAAGCAATTAAACATGTGAAAAGATGGTCATCTCATGGGTAATTAGGGGATTACAAGCTAACGTACAATAAATACTAATTCACAATAACAAATTGGCAAGAAATTTAACATTTTCACAATAGCAAATATTGGTGAAAGCATCAACCATTGGAACATTCTGTATTTCTTGCAGAACTGTCTTTGGGCATCACCACTCTGAGAAGCAATTTCACAATATCTGGTGAAGTTGAAGATGCAGCTCTAAGACAACCCAATGGAAGCGTCACTAGGTATGTAACCCAGAGAAACTGTCATGTGTATGTGAGGATTTAGTAGATGCTGTCGATGCCTGGCCTGTGCCACTTTGGCCTATCTGGATTCACCTACTGCTTCTGCTACTGATCTGCTGCCAGACTTAAACTTCATGTGCTTGGGTCCCCCTCCTCTGCTTAAGACCTTTCTCTAGCAACAGATGGTACCTAAATGATGGGCACAGGAGCAATCAGGAAGTGCCTATGTTAATATTGCTGAGGGCAGTTCTCAACATGAGGGTTGGGAGGCAATGGCTAAATGCTTCAGTCTCCTCGTACTCTGGTAGAATAATTTTGAGACATGTTGCACACACTGTGTTGTTCAGCTTGTTAAGAAATACTTTATATCCCATTCCTTCTTTCCTGTTTTCCTTTTCCTATTTCCTCCTTTATGGTGCCCGGGACACCTCTGAAATACACTGTCTGTATCCAAATTCTTGAATCACGTGGATTGTAGAGGGGGCACACAAACAGAAACAGTACAAGACTGTTCATTACAGCATGGTTTGTAATAGTGAAAATTGCAGCCATTTCATTTTGTTGTTTTATACTCTCTTACCAAAGTAAATCAAGAATTAATGTTTCCATCTATAAGAATTGAGAGTTTGTATCAGTTTAAAACTTCCTGATTTGGGAAAAACAAGTCTTAAATAAAGTTTATAATATCACCTTATATGGGGTCAATAAAGGAATACTGCAAGTTGGCGTAAGTGCAGAGCACACATTCAAATGAGTACCACAAAATGCGATTGAATGCATGCTTGGAAACAAATACAAATATCAAGTTCTGAGTGAGTGACCATGGTAATGTTCAATCTCAGACAATTCCAACAAACCACGTAGACGGTAAATATTGTATTTTCTTTGGCGAATCAACAATTCAATTTTTTTATACGCTATTTAGTTTACCAGAATTGCCCCAACCCAATAGCACAAACCAGGTGGCTTGAACAACAGAGCTTTATTTTCTCATAATTTTGGAGCCTAGAAATCCAAGATCAGTGTGCCAGCAGGGTTGGTATCTAGCTCTCCCCTTTGGTTGCAGACAGCTGTGTGTTTGCTCTGTGTTTACATGATCTCTTTTTTGTATATGCTTGGAGAGGGAGGAGCCCTCTGGTGTCCTGTGAGGACACTAATCCTATCAGATGAGGGCTCCATCCTTACTTATGACCTCATTTAACCTTAATTACTTCCTCAGAGGCCCCATCTCTAAATGCAGTCACACTGGAGGTTAGGGCTTCAACATATGAATTTTAGGGGGACACAAACATTTAGTCCATACTTATATTCTATTTTCAAGATTTCTTAAAATAAGCAATAAGGAATCCATTATCCACAGATACTAAGAGGCTTTTGAAATTATGTACAAATAAATTATCTTTTAATCTTGGTCTTGGATTTTACGAATTTATTGTAAACTATAATCATCTATAGAATATAAATTTGAGATTTATATTTGAGGTTTTAAGATTACTTATAATAACCACCCAGTGTAAGAATTGTCTATGTGTTATGGTAAGGTGTCGAAATCATACTCTATTTCTAAGCACAGGAAGCAGTGAATTATATTTACTTGAACATTTATTAAGTCCTCCTAATATTGGCCCATAATAAATATATTCTTATAATCTGCACACATTAGACCTAAATCTCGTCCTCAAACTGACCACTGTGATATGTATATTGTCTGTCAATTAATAGGTGTTCTTTCTATGATTTCTTCATAAAGCGTGTTAGAACAATATAGTTCTTTTTACTTTTATGCCCTATCACATATTTTCCCATTTAAAAACTAAAATTGTTTAGTTGTTATAATTTTGGTAAAAAGAAGAAAAAAAACAATCACATTTTTATTCTCCACTTTCTCCTTCAAGATATATAATTACTGCTCTTGTTGTATAGCTGATATAGAGTAAGTCTCAAGAAAAAATGGTTGTATGGTATGGTAAGGAAAAGCTCAATGTTTATCACATTGAACATATGTACATGAAATATTGCCCTTATTGCTATTACCTTATTACTTTAAGGGACTGGATTCATATATAGTTCTTCTAGATATTGTTGTTGAATTATCATGTCTAATTGTCTTAATTATTTCCTATTACACATGGTCATAAACTGTGGAAAGTACATATCTTGAACTTCTTTGCCATTGCTGTTCAGTTCTATTCATCTAGTAAGAGATAATTTCATAAGATTGTATAAGAGTACAAGCTATTGTTCTCAGGTGGTAGTAGAGGGCAAATGGGTGGGTGTTGGCAGATGGCAGAGGTGGGTTTTTATCCAGAGTTGAGAATCCTGTTGATAATTACCCTCAGAGGTGTGGTAGGTAACTGAAATCATGAATGGCTTCCTGAGATACCTTCACTTAAGAATTTCTTGAAAGCATCCTTTCAGATCTTCATTCTTCCACATCCCAATAGTTATTTTGGTCTCTAATTCTGTAGAGTTAAACCCTTTTAGATGTAAAATACTTACAGTACCCTTGATTTTAATGCCAAACATTGCCATTCAGTAGTGGATATTTGGCATTTCTTGGTGCTGCTAGTAAATGCTTCTGTTTTGTTAATGGTTTATAAGGTTATATGAGAAAAATCCCAGAAATTTTTTAAGTTGGTCCTCTTAAAATTAACTATGTACCTCCATCATACCCAAAGCTCTCATTGTTTTTCCTCATTGTTTCAGAAATTCTTCTTTAGAGTTTTGAAAACTCAGTGTTACTGGTTTTCATCTTTTGTTATGTCAAACATTAAGAAAATATGTAATGAAATAAATCATCAATATATAATGTCAATATATTCTGACAGAGACTTTCTCCAAACTCTAAGCATGACTAGGCCCCATCCTTGGGCATGTCCTCATGCAAGTTTTAGCAAGAATCCTGCTAGGTCATTTTAATGAGCAGCCCCCACTCTTGATATCTGATAATCCTTGATATCTGATCAAATTCCTCATCTCCCACTGATCTCCTTAATATCTGATCATCATGGCCTGCCTTTAGCAAGAATTGTGTTAAGTCTATTAACCCAGAATCCCTACTTACCCCCAATGTTTCCTCTTAGTAATTTTTTACCCACTGACCCCTTCAACCTGCTCCTTGGATACAAATCCCCCCTTATCCATGTTGTGTTCGGAATTGAGCCAGTGCTATACTGGTCTCTTTTCTCCTATTATAGTACTCCTGGAGTAAAATCTTTTTTTCTGTTCTAACTATTGTCTGGCTCTGATTTTTCCTTGACAATTGACTTTTATATTGTTTCATTGTTTCTTATACTTTATATTATAAAAGTCACAAATGAAATATATCCAAAATTGGAAAAAAAAAATTTTTTTAATGAGATGAAAATATCACTCTAACCTCAATTTTGGCAGAAGAAATATCAAGATAAGATAGGCCATGAAGGCTCTTTGAGTCTTCTAAATAAAATAGCAAATGTAAAGTCACACTGCATAATTTGAGGAACTGCAGAGGATAGTGTTCTCATTCAAGACTAGGAGACCATCACAATTCAGTGAACAGGTCTGTGGTCAAGTTTGCCTTCAAGTTGTAGAAAACACATTTAATAAATGACAACAAAGAGACCAGTTATTGCTGAAATAACCCTGGCTTGAAAAGTTAGACAATTTTTTAAAACTGTATCACTGGAAAAAATTAACTTATTTTAAGATTTCATTTTTTCTTTTAGAAATGTTAACATTGCTAATTTCACCTAAATTATGGCAAGAATTAATTAGAGACCTTGAGCTCTGAAGGGAAATAGTTTAACTCCTTTTCCAGAATTCACTAACCACAAGTCCTAGAAAACTCCCAAGGGCAAGATTCACATTTCTGGCCTAGTTTAAGACAAATCATTTTGGGGGGAAGTTCTGAAGAGCATAGGAGAAGCATCCAAAATTTCAATTGCTTCTCTGAAACCTTGGAATTCTGCCTGTTTAATAATCTCCATGCTCTTTACTTAGAATTTACCCACAGAATCAACTGACAGGAAACTGCCCATCACCCTGTACCCTCCCAGCAAGACTGTGCCAAAACACTCCTCAGAAACCACAATGACAAAAATAGATCCAGTTGACTGTGCAGTGACTAAGAAACGGATGTACTGATTTAAGCTATCTTTGTTCATGTTTTAACCTGGTTTGATGGTGGTGGTAAAAGAAATAGAAAGCTATGTAATAGCATCTGGGCAAACAGCTTGTATACCAAGTCCAGCCCTGTGTGATTTCAGATATTTGAGTTCTGATAACATCCCTGAAAAGCATGGCTTACAATACAAACACCACAGACATACAGTACAGAACATCTAACTATAGTCATGCTGCTGGGCAAGAGCTCACAGCAACAGTGACAATAATAAAAGACAATTCTCTTTGTACAGCTGAATGGTTGCACTAGAATTTTCAGTCTTCAGATATAATTAGAAAACAGCTGTGGAGGAAAATCAATTGTGCCTGGTAGTCAATGGCTAATTTTCCACAATCAAAATAAAGAATGCAATATGACACGTTTGTAATGAGCAAGTAATTGTTTCTCTTTCATTTAGTGTTTTAACGTTCTTCCCTTTACTTGTGGGAACTGTCATTTGCTTGCCCAGGACAACTCTCAATCCTTGCTTCTCCCAGCCGTATTTAAATACTAGCAACTGCCACGCAGGCTATTGAGTCCAGCTCAGTTTACTCAGGATTGCCTTGCCTGTGATAGTGATTTGCGGACTAGCAAGGCAATGTTGTCCTTGCTTTTATAAATTCACAATAAAGCTTCCATAAATGGAATAATTATTGAACGCTAGCATTTATTCATGGGATTTAACTTTGATTTATTCCACAAAGGTCTCATGTGTCAAAAAGATGCAGTTCCCAGAATTCATTGACCTCCTGCTCCAAGTGCCTCTGCATTGCAAAACAAAACTAAACTAAAACATGGCCCTTTTTTATATCCTTCTTTTCTCATTAGCATAGACAGGAAGGGATTGCAACAGCAGATGGATAGAAAAGTAAACCTCTGTGGTGCACATTTGGAATATAGATGGATGGGAAATGAACGTAAATGTTACAGTAGGCCAATGAGAGTAAAACTGTTTTATCATGCAAAAGATTCTGGTTGAGAAACACCAAGAGGAATAACACTCCTGTGCTGCTTTCAGCTGGTTAAAAAAACAACAACATATTATTTGGTGAAATTAACCTCTATATTATTCCTTTGTTAGGCTTATATTTCTCTGGAACATTATTTGAAAGCTGACATAATGGAAGTTTAAGAGAGTGAGGTGAATAGTGAATAAGGGTTGAATCTCAGTTGCGGTATGATTTGGGGCCAAGCCTAAGTTGCGGTTTTCCTCTATTTCTTTATAAAAGAAAGGTGTTAATAAATAAGTGAATACAGGCTCTTCCTTTTACAAATAATTATGACATGAGGTATACTAGTATGTTAATTAAAATTTATGAAAGTTAAGTTCTGGAGGAAAGGTATTCTTTAACCTTTAAAAGTGCATGATTAGTAACCATAGCCAATCCTTTTATGCTTGTGATTGACAGATGTTTGAAAGTATAGTTGAACTTTTCTCAATTTTTTTGTCTTTAGAGAGCCTGCTCTAAAATTTGTATGGTGTTTGTTAAATATACCGTCTTTTGGGACCAAAAAGACATTGTGGGCCAAAGTAGCAGGTTGTGAAAAGGGAACTCTATTTTTTATGAAGCAGTATAAATTATTTAGTGGGAACTAAAGCTCGAAAACTCTGGTATAATTCAAATTATGTTAATGATAAGTATTATAATATTTAAACTGAAATACATTTTTCAAATGACTAAGGTACTATGTGGCATTTCTTATGAAATTTTAGGAGGCACTATTCTCTCTGATTATGCATCTATCCATCTTTGCACTTCACCATTTTAGGATGAATACTGATAATTTCATCTTCTCAATCCTCCAAATGAACTTCATACTTTCACAGTTCTTACAACTCTGCTTCTCCTTACCATCAGCCCAGAATTTCCTCTTTTTCCACTTCCCATAGTTTTAGGAAAGGCACTGTAAGCAATTTTAAGAGGTGTTTTCTTGATTTTAAATCTATTTGTTTGTTTTAGGACTAGAATATCATTATGTACGGTTTTAGACTTTGTGTAAGAAAGCCAATGAAAATTGGAAGATGAAATAATAAGGTACTTGTAATCCCAAGACTATAGGAAGAGACAATGTAATTGAAAGTTATTTATTTGATATAGTTAAAATATATATTACAAGACCTGTAACCAGTTGAAGTAAAAGAGGAGGATGAAAGACAGGATGATGGAATTCTCAAAATTTTCCAGGATTATTACATTATCATATATGTGATATAGTGTATATGATATATTATATGTACTGTATCACATACCTCCTACAATTAACCACAAGGTCCCACCTACCACCTTGACCATGTATCTAGTAAAAATCTTTTCTCACCTGGTCATAAACATTTGCCTAATGCTTTATCAATTATAGTTGGTCTTTCAGAAATTGGAAAATCACGGGACAGCACACAGAGTAAAGGCCTTTAGAGTTAAGTTAGAGTTAGTGTTGCCTCATGACAATCTGAAAGGGAGGCAAACATCAAACTCCTGCTGCAAAGATTCCCCAACCTTCCCTTTCCTTTGCTTTTCTCAGGGGTTGTTTCTTCAGCTCCTTCTTTGATTTTATGATCAACCCAAGAACTTTTCCAAGAAGTCCTTACCACCAAATATCCTCCTTATTTTGTTCAGTTGTTTTCTGGTATGTGGCACTCAAAATAAGTTAAAGTAATAAATAAAATACAGAAATCAGTATCTGAGCATGGGTCACAGGCAACTGATCCTGAATGAAAGATGTGGCTTTGGAATCCTTCAGTAGACCAAGAGGGGCAATAAGGAAAAAATTACTCTCTGGATAGTAGTGTGATGGCCATCATAGGTAATGTATTGCCTCATGACAATCTGAAAGTGAGATGGTATCAGTCAAATCTTAATTTCTAATCCCCAAGGCTATATTCTCACTGAGAAAAGCTTTGTGGAAAAGGTAGCTGCTTTCATAGACCAGTTTTTATAGGATATAAGCAAATGCCGAACTATGGAGAGAAATGGTTGCTTCAGATACATTGGAATATTTAATATAAAGCATAACAAGCTCAGATTTTGAAATTCTTGCATCGAATCATGAAACATAAATTGGCCTCTACTAGGACCAAAATAATAATAATAATAATAATAATAATAATAATAATAATCATGATACTGATTCCTTTGGCAATAGAAATGATTGGAATAATATCCAGTTTCAGAGATCAATTCTAAATGTTGCTGAAATACTGCAGAAGTTGGAGGTAATACACAAGTAGGTTTGTTATGTATAATTTGGTGTTGATTAGAATATACTATCTGTCAACTACATTAAGGATATCTTGGATTAGGCAGGTAATTTGGAGAGATCTTTAACTTCCAACAATCTCTATTCTCCAGTGGAAGAAGTTTCTAGTTTATATTCTTTGCTAACAGAGGATGTGATTTTATGCTTGAAGGAGACAATTATTCTCTGAAATTCCATATCCAGGGCCACATCTCTCATTAATGCTTTGTTGGATTATAAAATTCAATTTCACCATGACCACAAAAATAACATACATAAGTAACTTGGGAAGAACAGTTACATATATAAACAATTACAGGAATTTGGTACAGAATGTCATCAAAAACATGGGATTTTGCTCAGTGGGGGTGAGTATAATTTACAAACAGGTTGGATGTTTTTTCTACATATGTGCTTAGCAGCACAATCTATTATTTGCTTGGGAAGCTGTGTGGCTAAAGCAAATTTGGAGTGAATATTGATCTACATTATGTTACATATTTTAAAATTTAAAACTCTCCATGTAATATAGAGAGTACAGAGTAATGACAGCTGGAAATAAGGATGTGGAATTAATTCTGTCTTCCACATACCCCACCCACCCAGTCTATATCCAATTCTGCATCCATACCCTTATATTTTGCCTTGTCTTCTGTTAAGTTGAAATGTTTCTGATCCTACTTAAGGCCAAATCCTCCACATTTACTCTATATTCTCCTCATCTACTCAGGAGTATTGCTTCTGCAATTAACTTTTCTCACTCTTTCATCAAGTTCTCCTAATAAATCATTTCTGTCATCTATAAACATTTCCAATCTTAAAAAAACTTTTAATATCAACATTAAACCACCCCAGTTTCAACCCTGATTCTTTTGCATATAACAAAATGATTAAAAGAATTCTCTCACTTTTTCTACTTCCTCTGCTCCCACTCTTTTTTTGTACACTCTCCAATTCAGTTCTTACTCTCACTCTCAACAACTCTTGTTAAAATCACCAATGATGTTTGTATTGCCAAATTTGAAACTCAGTTTTCAGTCCTCATCCTAATAATTTAAAAGCTATACTGAAACAGGTAATCATTCACCCCTCTTAAAACACTTTGTTCATGTGCTGTCATCACTTTTTCTTAGTTCATCATCCATTCTTAGCCTTTTTGCTTATTTTTCTCTATCTTATTGGATCTAAATTTAGGAATGTCCCAAACTCTATCCTTGGCCATTGTCTCTCTCCACCTATTCCCTTGCTAATTTTGTCTAATCCATAACTTTAATACCAAGCAAAAAGTGATGTCCTCCAAATTTATATCTCAATTACCAATCTTATTCCTGAAATTCAGCTTCTAATAGTCAAATATGTTTGTTTGGGTGTCTGGTAGGCTTATTAATTATTACCATGCATAAATAAAATTCTTTCCACCTGTGGCTTGTCTTTTATTCTCTAAAGGTATAAATATAGTTAAAATTATATTTTTCTTTTATTGTTATTGATACATGTGTTCTGTTTTTTGCTTACTCCAAAGTCAAAATAATATTCATCTATATTTTTGTCCAACTTTCTTTTTTTAAGTTTTTATATTTATATCTATAATCCATTTAGAATTAACTTTTTGTGTATAGTTTGAGAGTAGTTATTAATATTAATTTCTTTGGTTAGGATTATATTGACTATATAGATCAATTTAAGGAGAGTAGAAATATTAATATTAACAATATTAAGTCTTCAGATCCATGAACATTTATCCCGTTTTTTGTTTAGATCTATAATTTAGCTCAATAACATTTTGTAATTTCAGTGTTATTTGTTCATCTTTCATTAAACTTATTGCTGTGTATTTAATGACTAATAAGCCTAAGTTCACTCACTTCTACATTTTATTTCTTTTTGCCTACTATATAGGTAATTCATGCAAATTAGCCTTCTATCTAACAACTTGCTTAGTTATTCTAATGATTTGTAAGGTCTTAAGAATATTTATAGTTATGACCATATCCTTCATGAAAAATTAATTTATTTCTTCTTTCCAAATCCTTATGAATTTCACTTTCTTCAGTTGCTTTATCATACTGACGAAGACTTGTACAATGCTACCTAGAAGTAGTGATAGGGAATAATCTGTTTCATTCCTGACCTTGGGGTAATGCTTACAATTTCCATGAAATATAATGTTTGAAATAGGATTTCTGTATTTGTATTTAAACAGAATTAAGAAAAAAGTCCTTCTATTGCCTGATGGATAAGAGTTTTAAAATGAACAAAACCCTTTTTTGTATAGCTATTCAGAAGATAACATAATTTTTAAATTTTACTTTGTGAATGAAAGAGTTGGATTCATTGAATTTCAATTTTTATGTAACTCTTGCATTCCTATAATAAAAGCAACTTGGTATTTTCTTTTTTATAGGTAACTGGACTTGATTTGCTAATATTTGTTTAAAATTCTTGCATTCATAGGAAGATTTGTCTTTGAGTCCCTCTTTTTAATCTTTTTTTATAACATTTGAGCAACAAATGCATACAGTTTCACACAATGACTTGGGAAGTGCTTTCTTCTTTTCTAATCTTTGAAGGATTTTAAGATTGCTGCTACTTCCTCCTCCAAATGTGAAAGCATTCTCCAGTAAAACTAAATGCTTTGGAGGATTACATTCTGGGACATTTAAAAGATTCAATTTCTTTAATAAATAATGTTTCTTTAGATTTTCTAGATCTTTTCTTGTCAATATAGCGAGTCATGTTCTTCTGACTTTTCTGATCTCATCTAAATTTTATAATTTTCCATAAACATGTTCAGACCTCCTTATCATCTTTCTACCTTTGGATCTATAATGATACACTCTTTCATTTCAGTTATTTGTGATCTGTGTCTTTATTCATTTTTCTTGGTCAGTCCTGCTATAGGCATGTTTAGGTATAAGAGTGTGTACGGGTGTATAAAGCTTTCTTTAAACAAAATTTGATGGCTTTTAATTTTGTCAGTGTGTTTTATCATCTATTGCTTTAGATGGTAGAGTTGTGCCCTCTCCCTTAAATTCATGTATTGAAACCTAATACCCATTAGATGGTATTTGAAGGTGGGGCCTCTGGAAGGTGATCAGGTCAGTCATGAGAGTGGAACCCTCATAAATAGGATTGATGTATTTATGAAACAGTCCCCAGAGAGCTCCCCTACCATGTGAGGACACTGAGAAGATGGCTGTCTATGAACGAGTAGGCAGGCTCTCACTTGACACTGAATGTAGTGGTGCCTTTATCTTGGACAGCCCAACATCCAGAACTGTAAGAAACAAATTTCTGTTGTTCATAAGCCATCCAATCTATGATATTTTTTCACAGTAGCCAAACAGACTAAGATAATCATTGAGAGATGTATAATAAATGAGTATAGATTTCTCTTTTTAACCATTTTGAAACCATGTTGTTAGGTACATACAAATTCAAAATTGTTTTAATCTTTCTAGTAAATTGACTATGACTATTGTGGTGTGTCCTTCTACATTGCTTCTTGACTTTAATATTTTTTCTATTAATACAGCTTTCACTAGATTAGTGTTTATACTGTTATTGACCTTCAATATTTTTGAGTTCAAGTGGAAAATCTGCAAAGTGCAGAATTCAAGCTTGCTTCTCTTTGCCTCCTCATTCGGGAGATCCTATCTCAATATCCTTGCTTTATTAGCAGCTCTTACTCCTAATTTTGCCTATTCAGTCATGTGAGATATCTAAACTTATTCTGGCTCTGTGGCTCTTAGCAGTTGTCTTCTGTAGCAGATTTACTCGTAGATTAATAAATTGATGAGGAGATTCTGGAATTTTTATTAAAAAGAAAAAAGAAAAGAAACAAATAGAAGGCACATAATAAAAAAGAGAACATCCCCCAAACTAATGACCAAGCAACCAAGCAAACAAACTTCACTATAAGACATGATAGAAATTCATATATCAATTAGTGAGGTCATATATGATATCATATATATATGTAATATTCATATATATATCACATATCAATAAGTTCCTGAACAGAATAATGTCAGGACACGTTATAAATACCACCAATTGCAGTAGGTAATCATTTGCGCTCTGGAGGATAAAAAAAAAATCAAAGTGACAAAAGATTTGAGCATAAAACAGAACTGTACAGAAAATAAATATGATTGTAAAATAGCCAACAGAATTATTGGTTGTATAATAAATAACATTATGTAGCACTTGGGGATAAGTTAAAGTAAAGGCATCATTAAAGAGTATTTTCAATTAATTTTCTTTACACTGGAGATAAATGTCAATAAGAGTTAAATAGAAGGTACAGATGCCAAGTGAATATAAAGTACTCTCTTACCAAACTTTTTCAAGAAAAGAGTAATGAAATCACATCGCTGGAGGAGAGTGGAAGAATGTTCCATGGAGAGTTTTTATTTAGGATTATATCTAGGCATGTGATGTGGAATGAATGTGTCCCTCCAGATTTTACTTGTTGAAGTCCTAACCTTTATTAACTCAGTATGTGATTGTATTTGGACTTAAGGTCTTTAAAGATATAATTAAAGTTAAAGTAGATCATTAGTTTGGGCTCTAACCCAATATGACTGGTGTCCTTATAAAAAGAGATTAGGACAGAAGACATTACACAGGAAAGACCATGTGAAGACCTCTGCCATCTACAAGAAAAAGAAAAAGGCCTCTAGAGGAAACCAACCTTGCTAACACCTTGATCTTTGAATTCCAGCCTCCAGAACAGAGAAAAATTATTTTCTGTTGTTTAAGTACCTAATCTGTGGTACTTATTATGCAACCCTAGAAAACTGATACAGCATGTTTTCAAGCTAAGAGGAAAATATGGAAGCAAGATGAATGAAGCAGTATAGAAATGGAGATAATTTTTATAGTAAAGACAAACAGGTAATAGAATGATGTGTCAAGAGGTAGACTAGTGAGATAGAAAGTGGAGAACATTTTTATTAAATATTATCATAACAGCTTTTGGCAAGTGCAGTTAATGGCCCTATCAATACACAGACTAAACTTCAGTTTTTACATATTAATATTGAATGGCTCTGCCTTATTTCCAGCACTCCACAATTCCCTTATTTTCCTGGGGGTTTGGTCTCTAGCTAGATTCTCTACCACTTACATGGATGCATCCACAGGGGAATTTTTTTTGTCATTAAAGACGCCTTAGTTACTTTCACATATATCCAACTCAAATCCATTGTCATTGAGTGGATAGCTTTAAGTGGGAAATATCAATAATAGTGACCAACATGAAAATCTTCAGAAAGAAAATACTATAGCTTTGTGTTTCGTTAGAAGAGGATTGAAGGAAAATCTGAGGATCTGAATATTTGGGTCAGTATGGGTCATTGCATTGGGCCAGAACAGGGCAGACCAGAACCTTCATTCTCAGTGGTAGGAAAAACTCCATCTGGATTGACTATTTTGGGAGATGTACATGGTTGTGCACACATACACAGGTTCATGAAATCTCTAGTTTTGAATCATACCGTGATATTCCTTTTTGCCATGTGGATCATTCAGGAATATTTGGTTATGACTTGACAGCTCCTAAAATCCTTATCTTACAAATACTGAACATAAAACTAAGATTTTTCCCCCTTTTTTATTTACTTTCCACACCGCTGATTTATGTTTACTAATCTATTAACTAGACAGATGTGTCACTGTTTTCTGAACAATTGCTTTTGGAGAAAAAACTCATTGTTTACAGAATGTTTGAAAAATATTTTCTGCCTTTTTAATTAATAGCAATTTGTATCAGTCTGAGATTTCAAGTTCAAAGTTTCCTAACTTCTTCACTTTTGTTTTCCTTTTGTTTCTTTATAGAATTTTGACCTCTCTGTCTGTTTTGCAGGTGATGATAGTTAGATTTCAAAATGCATAAGAAGGTATTATAATTCTCTGCAGGCAGCAAATCTCTAGCCATTGATATGTGTGTCATTTCACAAGACTCTCAAGCACAGCAATGCTGCAGTCTGGCAGCAGATTATGAAGACCTAAAACAACCTCCCATTCTGATTAATAAAACAAGTAGATACCTTAAATTTGTTTATCTTATGTTAGAGACAGCCTGTAGTTGAACATCTGTATTATATTTTGAAAATCAACCAAAATATTTAGTTGATTCCAGTAGCACTTGGAATGGTGGATTCATATATAGAATAATGAATTTAAGAGAAAAAAATAGGCATCTGAGTATAAACACTGAAAAATGGTGCAAAATGAAGAAAGCAGGGATGGGGGTACATAAAACAGACACTTGAGAAATTTTTCAAGCATGATTCTTTGTCTTCCTGAACTCCAATGTAAAGGTTGCTTAGCAACAGTGGCAGTAACAGCTGGGACACCCTTGATCTTGTTGTGTAAACTATTAAAAATAGGTGATGGAAACTGGCACCATGGAAACAATGACTATACTGAGGCAGGTGTCTGTAATGCTGCTTCTCAGTTTAATGTTGGAGGTGTAAATTACAAAAGAAAGAAAAAAAACGATATATTTCATCCTCTTGGACTTTAGTAATGAATATTTTTCTTCCTTTTTATATTTTTCTTGCAATTTCCCATTCATGTTGTTTCAATAGATTGTTGCTATTTTAACTGGTTAGTTGATAATTGTATTTTGATTTCTAAATTCATTTCAAAATGGAATGAATTTGTTTCTAAATTTATTTCAAAAATTATTCCATTTTTTTTATAACCAAGTTCTTATGGAATCTAGATTCCAAGTATCCACTGAAACATGAATCATACAGAGTGCTATCACAGTGCATTATTTCAGGTTTCTCATTTATTAACATTAATTTTCAAAGGCTAATCATCGTGTACTTGTTTACGTTAGCTTAATAGGACTCACCCTTGAATAATTCCTGTATCTTGTTTTATAATTAAATGTTTTTAATGATAACAATATAAAGATACTGTTATATATTTCTTATGTTTATAAAGACAACAATGCCTCAGTTCCTACTTTCAGATAGCTTTGTAGGATGCCACACTTGAGGACCTAGAGGGTCAGTATAAGCCTCAGTGTTGGTCAGGGTAGAGGAGGCACCTTTCCAACAGTGTCACCTAAATCAAACTTTTTCTGCTCTGAAAGTAAATCTGTTTTTCTAGATATTAAACTGAAGCATCATTTAAAAAACTAATAAATATTAAGTGATTTTATATAAAGAGCATTTAAATAAAATATTTTATAATTGGAAAGCTCCAAAAGACCATTTTAAAAACAGACCATTTTCAAAATACCAGAGCATTATGATGCTTAATTTAGCCTGTTACACCAAAGATTTTGGAACCTGGGAAGATTTGATTATTATTGAATAATATTTAAGTAAGAATAAGTTTATTAGAATTTCTGTTCATTTTAGTTTTGTAAACTCATGCATTCAATATTTTTCCTCATAAAACTCATAGAAACAAATATAACACATACAAATAAAGAATACTAAAAAATCATATCTTTATTTAAGCACAATAGACTCCATTGGCACTAAGCTGAACAGAAAGATAAAGCAGTGAGTCTTCGTGAACTCTCTGATCTTCTGAACTCCAAGTTTGGAAGCAGGCAGAAGTGGCCAGAAATGGATTCTGCACAGCAATGGCAGAAATAATTCCATGTGAAATGGATGCTTGGAGCCAGGCTCAGTGTTTGAAATCAAAGCATGTAGTGGGAATCTTCTTACAACAAAGGAGGCAGCATGTAGAGAACATAAATGACTGCCTATGGTTTATATTGTCCACATGGAAAAAATACACTAAAAAAGAATGGAAACTGTCATTTTAGCAAAGTTCCTAGATGAAATGTTAATATATAAAATTCAGTAGTTTTCATACAAGGAAGTTTAAATATTATAAATGTAAATATAGTATATTGAGGTAGAGCAGGGACATAGGGCAAGCATCATGATTAACTTTTCATACCTATGATGAAAAATGCCAAGGTATAAACAGTATATTAAGAACAGGAGGGACTCCCTCTTAAGGCTAAGATTCCATTTTAAAACCCCGGGAGAACAGGGTCAATGAATTCCCTGTGTTAAGTTTATCATACAGAACATCTAGAGGATTGACTGTGGATGGTGACACAATGTCTCTCACCAGAGAGAGACATGATGAGACCACATGTCAAGGCAACACACAACCCCCTCTGCCCTTTGCTCCATTCTTAAAAGCCTTCAAAGACAGAATCCTAAGTGAGCATGCTGCCTCTCTGAGGTTGCCCACACTTCCCTTTCTTCAAGTGTGTATTTTTGCCTTAAATAAAGACCTCTCTGTTTAACTTACTGCATTTTGTTTCTGTGCTCTTCCAGGAGTGTCTTTGTTGCTTGGCTATTTCATTCTATTTTCTAGACTGAAGCACAAGTCTTCACATTTTTTGTTTTACTCCAGGCAAGTAGAGGCCCAGGGCTACTTAGATCTCTGATGTGAGCTTGCAAGTTCCCATCACCTGGGAGACCCTGACAGGACTGCCACTGTAGGATCATCCTCTTTAGCAACCTGCCTGAAAATCTTTCTTTGCTTTGGGAAGTTCTTGGAACATAATCTCATCCATCCAGTGCTCTGCTGATCCCCCCAGTGCTGGGGTGGTAGGGACTTAGTTCCCATACCATGAAGATTCAAGCAGACACTGGACACCAGGTGACTCTGGCTTCAGGAGTTGGCAGAGGATTTGCCCTATGCTGAGCAGGAGTTCAGTGAGCTTCCCTTTTCTCCCTCTGCTCTTCGTTACTCTCTCTTGCCTGCACGACTGCTGCCATTCACTACTCCTCTTGCTTTAAAGAATTCTTTCTTATATGCACTTGTCCAACGTGTTTGAGAATTCTTTCTCATTCAGAGTCAAGAAACCTCCCCCTGTCCGGGTTGAGACTTCACGTAGTGCACAGGTGCCTGACAACATATAGCACAAGAAATATGGAAATTAATATAAATAGACTTAAAACCCTATATAGAGAAAATGATTGATTATTATTGAAGACCATTTAAAAAGTTATAAATAAATGGAGAGAACATGTGATTTTTATATAAAGAAGACCCATGTTTTTAAAAAATACCAGTTCTCCCCAAAATTAGCCATGAGTTAAATAAAATTCCATTTTACTTCTCAGTAGGATTTTTCCTGGACCTTGACAAGATGACACTACTAAATCATATAGGAGACTGTGAAAGTATATAAAAGAAATCTCATCTGAAATGGAACCAGGGAAGCCTAAAGAGGAAGCTCTCGCACACTACCTCCTGCAGTAAGAAGCATACCTCACATTCCTCAGCAGGAGGAAGCTTACTCTACATACCCCAGCAAGAGGAAGGAAGAACCTCTCCTTGTCCAGCAAAAGTCCAGTCAGTGAGAACTAAGTACAGCAGCCCCTAAGAGCTTCCTCCTTCTCCCAGTACGAGCAAGCCCCTATCCTCTGTTCTCTGGAGTTGCCTATGATTTGCTACGATTTGTTTGTCCCAAATTTCAATTCCTCTGCTATTTACAAACTCATTTCGTTTATAAAATAACTAGCTTACTGTTTTTAAAGGTCAACAAGAGTAAGTGATCACTATCTGCCAAGATTATTTTGCAAAAGGACATGGTGTGCATAATGGCCCTATCTTACCCGCTAACAAGGGATTTCTGGTTCTTTTATCGTAAGATGTGTATTATCAGAAAAGTTATCTGGTCAGATACATTTCTCAAATTAATTTATCTGAAAAACATTCACTGGACTTGTAATTGTATTTCTAAACTATTCACTGAAGCTGTCGGGGAAAGGAAATTTAATCACTAAGAAGCCAGATTGGCTTGGCAGATTTAAGACAGCTGTCTATTCTGTTGCTGCTTATTCATATCACATTATAAAGGAAAATTTTCAATAATCTCTTTTTCTAGGACTAATTTTAAACTCTTCATTATTTTGAAGAAAAATTAATACAATAGCTACAATACATCCCTTTTGAATTGTTTTGGAAAATGTTTGGGTATTATCCTGCCCTACTTGTTCAGGTGTTTCAGAAGAAACACTTTTGTTTTGTATGACTATTTTCAAATTTCAAAGTAACAGTCCTGTTTGCGTGATTCTAAAGCACATTTGCAATTGCTGCTTCCCTACTCACAAAAGCAGAACCCCTACTGTTTAAGTCACTTAGGAAATCAGGCTGAAGTCCTTTCTGATTAACCCTTTATGAATCTATGATCTATTTGGTATTTTTAAATACACTAATGGATGCTCATTACTCAGCTAATTATTTAATTAATTGGAGCTAAATTTCTTTCTCTTCTAAAACAGTAATTGCCATAGGACCATGTTCCAGTATGCAAAACTTGTAATGATAAGCACTCAGGCAACAAGGAGAGCAATTGTGTCTTTCAGTATTACAAATGTGTTTTAAAAGTATCAGTGGCCCCTATGATTATCCACACGTAGAAGATGAACTTTTTTCTTAGGTTTTAAATATTATCAATTTGCTTAATTAAATGCTCAAGCGAAAATTCAAGATTTTCTAAGAATATTTTAGTTGTTTCTATAAAAGAAGTGACTGCTCACAGTTGGTGTAGAAATCGACTTTTGTGGGTGAAGCATTGGTTAATAATTGGATTTGGGAGCTAGACTGATTTGCTTCAAATCCTGGAGCAACACTTATTAGCTATGCGACTTTGGGCAAATCTTTATTCTTAAATTTCCTCATTGGTAACAGAGATGATAATAATAGTAACTGTTCCACATGGGTCTTATGAGGGTTAAATAAATTAGCATACATGAGCCTCTTTGAAGGAGTCTCTGACCCAGCCAGCACTATCTGGGTGTCAGCTGCGATGATCTGGTTGACTGAGTTGATGATCTTGTTCAAGCTCCAGGCATTCCCTTCAGAAGCACTTGAGATTTTTAGGATAAACATATGAAGCTTAATGAAACAAAATCAGGACTTCTCTGTGGTCCAAACTATAAATATTTATTTTACTGAAAGGGAAGGCTAATCTATATACAAAATACATGAATAAATTTTAATCATGCCAAAGAAACCATTTTAAATTTAGCTTTTCACCCTTTTCATATACCTAGAAATCTATTGTTAATGTATACTATCACTTGAAGATCTCTAGACACGTCAGCAGGAAATGTATAACACATATCTAAATGTATGTGTACAAATGTACCGGATATTTACAGCAGGATAATAACTGGGGTAAACACATACACAAAATATGTATATATTTGTAAAAGAGATGCTATAAGAAAAAATGCAATGTTTATGTCTGATTTTTAAGTAAAATTTTATTGGGAATTGCTGTGTGATCTGAATGTTTGTGTCCACCAAAATCAGGCTTTTGAAACCTAATACCTAAAGTGATGGTATTGGGAAATGGGGCTTTTGGAAGGTGTTTAAGTCATTAGGGCATAACCTTCATGAATGGAATTAGTGCCCTTATAAAAGCGACCAGAGCCCCTTTTCCCCTTCAGCCTTGCTAGGTTACAGCTGGAAGACAGGTATTTAATAATCAGCAAGCAGGTATTCACCAGATATAGAATGTGACCACGTGGGCATTCTCTTTCTGGAGCTGGGAGAAAAAAATGTTCTGTTGCTATAAGTCTGTGGTATTTTGTTATGCAGCCCAAATAGACTAAGACAATGTGCAAAGATTTACAGAAAATGTGCAAAAATAGTCAGTTTCCGTATCCCATTCACTCGGTTTCCCTAGTGTTAAGTTGTTAAATAGCAATGATGTATTTGTTGAAACTAAGAAAATAACATTGGTACAATACTATAAACTACAGACTTTATTATAATTTTACCATTTTTTTCCTACTAATGTCCTTTTTCTCTTCCAAGATCCAACCCAGGGTATCACATTACATTTGGTCATCATTTCTCCTCAGTCTCCTGTGATCTGTGACAGTTTCTCAGTTTTTTAATTGTTTTTCATAACTTTGACAGTTTTGAAGAATACTGGCCAGGTATTCTTAGAATGTCCCAGTTATATATGATTTTTATCTTATTGATGGTATCATCGGTTTTTAAATTTTTCTTTCTTGTCTCTCTTATCTTTCTAATAATGTAATAAGGAACTGTAATTAAAAAATTAAAACATACTACTTTTGCAATCATAACATTGGACAGACATCTTATGTCACATGTCATAATCTCTTAGCTCACCTTAGTTCTCTGACTATTCCTGTGCTGTCTAGGTGCACATAAGGATAAGCATTAGCTTCCCAGCTCCTCAACTTGATCTTGTTTTCTTTCTTAGGGCTTCTGCTCAACTGTACTGGCACATGTGCACAACCTTACCCACACTTTAACTCCCTTCTTCCATGTTTCAGGTAGAAATTTCTCAAATATATTCTATGTGATTGCATCATTCTATTCCATTGCATTGCATTCCATTCCATTCCGTTCCATTCCATTTCTGTATTCTAGTGTTGCATGCAGTATTTCTACAGAGATCAAGCAATGGATCAGAGTGGTAACCAATTAAAAAAATACTTGGGTGGCTTTTCTTCTTTCTATGTATCTCTCTTCCCATTTCCCTGACTACAGTTCCCTTGTTACAAGCCTTTTTTTGGAGGGACGGGGTGCATGGGGAGTTGGTAATCATGGTTCAGACACAAACAGAATAATTATTAAATTATATGTGAGTTTATCAAACATGATAAGTAATATCCTTGGCCAGAATTCATTTAGTCTTAACATTTGCTGCATCTTCTTTGTAGGCATAGGAGGATAGATTGGAACAATGAAAACATTTATCTGATGCATTTTCAGTTTATTCCCTTAAAGACCTACTTAGGGAAAGTGGAAAGATTAGAAATTTGACCATTGAAATTAATTAAGCACAGTGAAATCTCTTGAGCCAATAAAACTAGATAAAGTAAAATCAGAAGAAAAAAGGCTCAGTAGACATACTTATCTAAATGTTGAGCTCTAAAATTAATCCACAAGGACAGGAAAACTCTAGATTGGAAGATAAAAGTTTGTTTTCATTCTCTATTGTATTTTGTATTTGCATCATGAGACTTGGAGGAAATAGAGTCATAAGAAATTATTCTGTCCAACACAGGCATCCTTGTCTTTTGCAAATGGAAGGACTCATCAACAGCACAAATGGGATATATATTGGAACTTCGGAAAGTGATAAATAATTGTGAAGAATTTCTTATGCAAGAGGGGGTAACAAATGAGGAGTAGAGTTTTCCTCATTTTTGTGGACTATAACATTCAGTTTTCATTCATTTATAGAAAACACCTTTTTTACTTTCTACAAGGCATTGTGCTAAGCCATGTGTAGAGTAGGATGACAAAACACACATGGTCACTGAGATTGTGAGCCTACAGTTGGTGTCTGTCAAACAGTTGAGAACTCAAATAAGCAATGCTTACAAAATGCAATAGGTAGATTAAGGAAAACATTAAGGTACTATACAAGAGAAAAATCTGCATGGATTTATATTTAAATTAGGTAGTTAGGGAAAACTTCCCTAACTAGATATATGCTGAGAATTGAGACATATGCTGAGACCTGAAGAATGGTTGACTTTTTTAATGAGGAGAAAGACTTTTGAAAATGAGTGAAGGGAAATATGAGTGACAAAGAGAAGTTGTAAGGATGTTTTTGTAATGAGAGGTTTCTAGAAATACTGTACAATTGCTGGAGATTGTTGAGCATTTTTGAGATTACTGAGATCCTGGATGTTCAACTGATAAAAAATTTTGATTCCTTCAGTAGGATGTGGTGGATCTACCAGATAATATTTATTTTATGTGGAACCCTGAGCTCCACTACAGAAGAGCTTATTGAATATTTGTTATATAAATATGATAAAAATCCAACAAAAATTAGTATAAAATATAGGAATTAAAAAATAATTTTCATTTAGTGTATGGCTTTGAGAAAGTAAAGCACTTAAGCAGAGAATTTATCCCAGGATTTGTATTTTTGTTAAGAATATTTATATATTCCTCCAGTGAGGCATACTTCCCATTGATGTATTTGAGAAAGAGGTATCTGATTTTCACCCACAGTAGAATATCCATTTGGTAATGATTTCTGTAAGTTTCATAATCAATCACTATCCTAAATTATATATGTTTATATATAATTTGGCTTATTTGATAAATTTGTCACCTGCTCTAGAAAATAAGCTCCAAAATTGTGCCTTTCTTTATTTTGTTCACTGCATCTGTTCAAATCTTTAATAGACCTTTATAAGTATTTGTTAATAAATGAATGAAAACATTGTTTTTTAAGATTCACCTTGATTTAACAGTAGACTTTCACAAAACAAAAGTAAATATAAGTGCCCATTTTATATTCAAGGCAAATCCAATTTAGAAATACGTGGGGAAAAATGTGTATTTTTGACTTGAGGAAAGTGGGTTCATTTGCTGTTGTGCAGTTAAAGAAACTGAAATTTGAAGGCAAGTGACCAACTTAAGGTTGTTCAGCTTTAAGTAGTAAGGTCAGGAGTAGATGCAGAGCATTCTATCATATAGTAGAGTTATTTCTATCATATGATTCATCTCCATTCTGTGGCTTTATTTTATGTGGACCCCTAAGCAAACTGCTATAAGAAAACTACTAATTGTTTTCATTAAGTAGATTCAAGGCTAGTTATACCCTTTTCTTTTTCCTCTGCCTTTCCTAATTCATGACATTGCTGTATATTTGAGTTATAATTATTATAATTATTCTTCTCTCCTGAACTATCTTTACTGGTCCCTTGATGACTGTTGCTTAATCAACATGATGAGGCTTGTCTAGTAAACTCTTCCTCTTGACTTTATAGTTAGTTCTCTTTGGGGGACAGTGTATTAGAGGGGTTAAAATTGAAGGCTCTAGACCGCACAGACCCTACCCCTGACACAGGCCCCAGCTGTGTCACCTTCAAGAAGCTATTTAATCTTTTCAAGCCTCAGGTCTTCACAGGTAAAAGGAAAATAATGAGTGTATAGCTCATATAGTTGTGTAAGGACTACATAAGATGATTCATGCTAAGAACTAAAAGAATTTCTGATACATAGTAAGCACTACCTATAATTAGTAATTAATAATTTAATTCCTCAGGAATAAGTCCTACAAGGTTAAATAGACTGTACTATAAGTTCTCAAAGCAAATATTGCTCTTTTATAGCACCTACAACATTTGTACATTTCACATTTACTTGGAAAATTTCTGTTAAAATTTGGACACTTAATACTGTAACTTCCATGAAAGCACTGTCTCTTTTGTCTTTTTTCCTTATCATTACATAAATTATAGTGAGCACAATGCCCAAGACATAGTAGATACTCATTATGTAAGTGCTGAATGAATGAAAGAATGAATGGATAGATGAATGAATGGATGCACTTATGTATTTTGAAGCATTCTGTGTTTATATTATCCTCCCTATTCCATGTTACTAAAACCAACTCGTGATATGCTAAAAGCCAATTACTTCCTTTCTCCTTCCTGGTCTCATGCCATTTCCATTGTTCTGACTTTACTGTATTCAAATTCAGTTAAGAGAAAAAGGATAATTTTAATATTTTGATGTAACTCTGAATTCCAAATATGTACAAATAGTTTACATTTCCTCTAGAACACAGGTGCAAGTGACATATAAGAATATTGAATTAAGATAATAAAAACTGTTCTTGCTTTTATCATTGTAAAACCAATGAACCTTGGTGCTACTGAATCTATTCCTCAGAAATAATGTTTAAGAAGTTAAGAGAGGGCATTCTCAAGAAATGTAAAGTTAATGGTTGACCAGAGCTTAATTTTGAGACTTGAAGAGAAGCAAATACACATTTCCTTTATTTTGTTTATTTATGTGTCAGTGGAATTCCTTAGGTTAAGTCACATTTCAATAAATTAACAGACTTTTCAAAATAACTCTATGCTCCTCAGCAAGAAGCCCTTATGGGCCTGCTTTATTTGCAAAATCTAAAAATAAAATAGGCAGTGTAGCTTATGTCATTGGACAGGTGTTCATTGCTTTTCTAATTGAACAACAGTAAATGTATGTTTCCTTTTAACTAAAGAAATAAATACTTTGTAAACTTAACTGCTTGTATAATCTTAAATAGAATTAAAAGTAAAAATCATTGTTTCTTTAAGATATTTAAAATATTAGTTTTTAAAATCCTCAAAGGATATATATATATAAATAACAGTGACAAAATTGTAACATCATTAACATCATGATAAACCAGTTAGGTAGAAAGCATAATGCTCAATGCTGGGATGTTAGCAATATTCTTTCAGAATTGTTACACAATATTGAAACTAGCATTTAATATATTTCTAGAAGTGCAAAATAATATAATAAATGTAAAATAAAATTAGTGTAAGTATTTAAAAAAGAAGCAAACACAGTCATCAAATGGAAATTAAAATGACCTATGGAACTCTGAATATTCCGGCCAATGATCTTCCTTAGTTTTCACACTTTCATTGGAGGGAACACAAGGCGAGTCTGCGTCCTCTCCCTCCTTTGTTCTCTAAGCTGACACTGAGGAACAGCAACCAGACACTCAGTGCACTTGGGGCTTCTGTTAACATCACCAACTGGAGGTAGTCCACTGATTTCAATGGGCTCCTTTATTTGAAGTCTATCCTCTCAGACTGAGAAATTTAAAAATGGTCATTCACATCTGAGGCACTGCTTTTGAAGAACCCACATCTCACAAACTCACACTCATATGCACACATAATTATGAAAAGACCATGGACCATATCTGGAGCTAGGAACTGTCGTAGTGTTTCCTGTATCTCTAAACATTCACTCTCCTGAATAACATGTACCAGGCTCCAGGCAAAGGCTTCTTTGTATTTCTTGCCGTATGTCTTAGAAACAAATTGCAACTTCATCTAAATGCTATGGAGTTTTGTGGATGGTGCCTCTGGGAATCTTGAATATGGATGCTGATATGAAGTCAGGGAGAATTTGAACCGCAGAAATGCTTAGGCTAGGAAAAAGATTAATTAATTTTCAAATCTTCTACTCAACAGGAATGCAATAGATTCTTGCATAAGGAAGCATCATTTCCAAGTAGTGCTAAACATCCATTTTCTATTCTATTTTTGTTCCAGTTATGGTTACAGAGGATGTCACAAATTAGCAAATTATTTGCAAATTAGTAAATGAACTGTAATAATTCAAAGATAAGAATTATTTCATAATATTAAGCATTTCATATTATACATAATAGTTATACATGGGAGTCTAGATGAAACACTAGTAAAACATGATTCTGATTCTTTTTATTGCCAAGTAGATGATTATTTCTAATGGCAACTAGGTTGTTAGAAATATTATTTTTTTACAAATATATTCAATACATTTGAAACAAAATATTTGTAAACTAAAAAAATTGTTTTCATTAAATAATTTTGATGTATAATTGTGATTTCTTATTTCTTATTTGTTTTTTCTTCAGTCTTACTGGATATTCTGAATATTTTAGAAAAAAAAAAGTGTTTTTGAAGACACATTCAAGATTATGGCACCAGCATAGTTGGGTTCTGGTGAAAGCTCTCTGGCATGCAAAGAAGCCATCCTCTAGCTATATCCTCACATGGTCTTTCCTCAGTGAATGCTCATGGAGAAAGAGAGATCTCTCTCCCTCTTTTAAGACCACCAGTCATATCAGATTAGGATATCACCTTTATGACCTCATTTAACTTTAATTACCTCCTAAAACCCTATCTCCAAATACAGTCAACTGGGGGTTAGAGCTTTAATATATGAATTTTGGGAGCAACACAATGCAGCCAATAGTGTATATTATTTCAATCCCTGTTATTAATAGTCACAGAATTTTTGTGAAATGTTTAGAATAGCTTGAATAATTATTTTGCTAGAATGAGGAAAATAAATTTAGTGAAATAAATGTGTGATAATTCAAGAATGATTAATATCTTAATTTTATTATTCATGCAAATGTTTCTATCCCATCAACAGAACATACACAGAAAATAATGTTCCATATTTAATATTTCATCAACTTTTAATCGTTTTAAAACATTTTTACATTTTATCATAATGAAAATATATTTGTAAAGATAAGAGAGTAGAATACAATTTATTAATAGTTTGTGAGGTTGATTTAAATATTAAAAATACTTAGACATATGATTTGAAGACTTTCAACTGCACTCTTTTCTTATTAATTAGGGGTGGGCCTGATTTCACTTAATGGCTTTAACTGAAACTTGTCTAACCCCTGAGGACCCCCCTTCCTCTGGAGTACTTCCAGGCTATTTTTCTCCCACACTTCAAACACTACGGCTTCTAAACAGGAAGTTGTGCTTCTTGTTTTTATTGCTACTTTAAAGTCATCTCTTTCTCCTCTTTCACACTCCTCTCCAAAAAACAAACACAGAAACCCAACAACAGAAATCAATAAGCTTCTATAGCAAGACTTATCAAGACACAATATAACTGAATAGAGTTAAGAAATAGACTGACACAATCAATAGATTTTGACAAAAGAACCCAAGTAATTCAAGAGAAGGATAGTCTTTTCAAAATTAGGTAATGGAACAATTGTGCATCCATGTGAAAAATACAATTCAACTCTAACCTCATAGCATACCCCAAAATTTCTTGAAGTGGAACATAGACATAAACAAAAGCAAATCCTTTAAAATTTCAAGAAGAAAACTACTTTTGGCAACAGTTTGATAATTTCTTATAATGGTAAACATTTAATTACCATATGACCCAGCATTTCCTATCCCAGGATTAATCCAAAATAAGTGAACCCCTATATCTGCACAAGGACTTGTACATAAATGCTCAAAGAAACTTTACACATTGTACTTGAAAATGAAAAACACCCAATTGCCCATCAGCTGGAAAATAGATAAATAAATTGTGGTATATCCATAAAACAAAATACTGCTCAGCAATCAAAATGAATGAGCTACTGATAACTTGCAAACACAGATGATTATCAAAAGGATTATGCTGAGTTGAGTAAACCAGGCAGAAAAGTGCATACTGTGTAATGAAATGTGTATGAAGTATTTGACATTACATTATATTGTATGAAAATCTAGTGATAACTAACTTACCTTTATTGGCAGAAAGCAGATCAGCGTTCACTTAGCATCAGTAAATGAGTTTGCTTTATTGTAGAATTTTGAGAGGAATAATTACATTGTAGAGATCTAATCTGTTTAATCAATTAACTAATTAAGCCTAATTAATTAAACCTATAGAAATTTTCATGTTTGATTTTAAATTTATTTGTATTAGTCTTTATTTTTATTTTTTAAAGTCTGTACAATAAATTGTGCTACACAAGTGAAGAACTTATGTGAGGTTTCTTTGGGAAGATCAGAGAAAGAGACAAATTTATGCTTTTGTATGCTCATAGTGCTAAGTAAGGATGAGATGCGTGGGTAAGAGACATCATCCAAAACTGAGCTAATTCAAGCTGAAGTGGGAGCTCACAGTCAGATCATTAGGCAAACATCCTACCTTACTGAATGTTTTAGGAGACTGTGTGGCCCTTAATCCACTTACTTTTTATTTATAATGAAAGTAAATATCTGATTTACTCAAAGGATAAGATAGTACAGTTTACATTCTTAATCTAGTACCACATTTATATTAGAGTAATTCTTAAATATAATTTATGTACGCTAGGAGACAAATATCTTAAACAATTGGGCCTTGTTTCTTTTCTTATTTGTCCAGATATTATTCAAGTTAATAAAAAATTTACACTATTCTGTTTAAAACACCCACCACATACATATTTATAAAATGTCAAAATTTCACTTATGATTTTAAAAATATGGAAAAAGATTAAGGTCTATGCTACATAAAAGAGATTACTTCAAATTTAGGTTCTGTGCTTTCTGCTGTTTTTCTGTAAACCTAAAACTGCTCAACATATAGTTTAATAATTTAAAATAAAATTATAAAAACTATTCTAAAAATATCAGTAAATTAAAACACAAAATAAAATTGCAGAAACTTTTTCAGGAGGCTAATTATTTTCACCCACATTTTGTTGCAGAGAAATATTTCTCAAAGTTACTCATCATGAATATCACCTGGTATATTTTATAAACTATTGGCTGTCATATAGGGCAGGTCTATGAAGTCAGAATCTATTTTGCAAACCCATAGAGTTCTATAATTTTATTAGGTGTTCACACATGCTTATTGTTGGACAAATTTTGGAAATTAATGGGAGGAAAATTTCCATTGGCCCTAAATCAATAACTGCTATGCTTTTCCTAAATATTTTGCTTTTATTAAAAACCAAAAACTCAAAAGAACTAATATATGTGTGTATATGTGTATAAAATGTATAAAAATGGAAAATCCCCATATAAAAACATTACAGCACATTCAAAACTTCAGCTGAGATTGCTATTCCCCCAAATTTTGTCTTTTCTTTTCTATCCATGAGATAGGATAACACATTCTTAACACTTTTAAATTAAGTATGGCTCAGTGATCGTTCTTTGGCTAAGGAATTGATAGTTATAGGGGTGGGTGTAAGAGCTATGTAAGAGGTTTGAAAGCCAGTGGGAGGTTTGCCATTTAATCTTCTTACTACCTTGGAAATTGTATCCATTGGGTACAAGGTTGAGCTGAATAGTCATAATAAGCAGAAAACCCTTCCATATGTCATAGGAATGAAAAATAAACCTTATTTTGTGAAACCACTATAATTTAGAGTGGTTAATTACTGCAGCATAACCTTGGCCAGTGTGGTTGGTTTAAAAGTTTACAATCTAGAGTGAACTGATCTATAACAACAGAAAGCAGAAATAAACAAACGCTGAATGATGTAGTGACAGTGGCTCACCCAGTGTGTAGTGAGTGGTGAAGCATTTGTTAATAGTGATCAATATTCTGCAATAGCTAAAACATTTCGTAAAACTGTAGCCTATGATCACTTGGATGGCTGTTCATGCAAATAATAATAATGATGCACTTGAATTCCTTGATGAAAAGTTTGGAAAAAGTTATTAGCAAGGATTTGTTAGCATTTCCTGCACAATGCAAAGTATTAAATATGAGAAATGAATTCAAAAAAGACCTGTCAATTCTTTAGTAGTTATAAAGAGTAAGAGAGAGACGCACAATTGCAGGGAATTTTAGGATTAGATAAGGTGACTACTTCGCCTCCCAAACAGTAGGAGATAATATTTTAAAATATTTTGAGTGCCAAAGGACCATTGAGTTGATTGAGTTGGTGCCAGTAATTTCTTTCATTTTGACTTCTAGCTCTGGAAAGAGAACATAAAGGTATTGCTCTCCCATAGAAGACACCCACATTTAAATTGGCAAAGACAGGCATAGGCAAAAAAAGCAAGAATGTAGCAATTATGACACTTAAGTGAAGAAAGAATTTATAGGTATAGCTGTTGATTGTCTCATGGTAGAACCCAATACATAAGATTCTCAGTAGGTTATTCATTTATTTATTTTTATTTTGCTATTATTAATATACAATTACATGAGCAACATTATGGTTACTAGACTCCCCTATTATCAAGTCCCCACCATATACCCCATTGCAGTCACTGTCCATCAGCGTAGTAGGATGTTATTGAATCACTACTTCTCTTCTCTGTGTTATACTGCCTTCCCCATTCCCCTACCCCATCCCCACCCCTGCTACATTATGTGTGCTAATTGTAATAGCCCTTTTTCTCCCTTATCCCTCCCTTCCCACCCTCTTCCCCAGTCCCTTTCCCTTTGGTAACTGTCAGTCCATTCTTGGATTCTGTGAGTCTGCTGCTGTTATGTTCCTTCAGTTTTTTCTTTGTTCTTATATTCCACAGATGAGTGAAATCATTTGATACTTGTCTTTCTCCACCTGGCTTATTTCACTGAGCGTAATACCCTCAAACTCCATCCATGTTGTTGCAAATGGTAGGATTTGTTTTCTTCTTATGACTGAATAATATTCCATTGTGTATATATATCACATCTTCTTTATCCATTCATCTACTGTTGGACACCTGAGTTGCTTCCATTTCCTGGCTATTGTAAATAGTGCTGCAATAAACATAGGGATGCATATGTCTTTTTGTAATTGGGCTGCTGCATTTTTAGGGTAAATTTCTATGAGTGGAATCCCTGGGTCAAATGATATTTCTACTTTGAGTCTTTTGAGGAACCTCGATACTGCTTTCCACAATGGTTGTACTAAATTACATTCTGACCAGCAATGTAGGAGGGTTCCCCTTTCTTCACATCCTCACCAACATTTGTTGTTGTTTGTCTTTTGGATGGTGGCCATCCTAACTGGTGTGAGGTGATATCTCACTGCGGTTTTAATTTGCATTTCTCTGATGACTAGTGATGTGGAACATCTTTTCATGCGCCTGTTGGCCATCTGAATTTCTTCTTTGGAGACGTGTCTGTTCAGCTCCTCTGTCCATTTTTTGATGGGCTTATTTACTTTTTGTTTGTTGAGGTGTGTGAGCTCTTTATATAATTTGGATGTCAACCCCTTATCAGATGTCATTTATCAATATATTCTCCCATACTGTAGAATGTCTTTTTGTTCTACTGATTGTATCCTTTGCTGCACAGAAGCTTTTTAGTTTGATATAGTCCCATTTGTTCATTTTTGCTTTTGTTTCCCTTGCCTGGGGAGATATGTTCATGAAGAAGTTGCTCATCTTTATGTCCAAGAGATTTTTGCCTATATTTTTTTCTGAGAGTTTTATAGTTTCATGACTTACATTCCGGTCTTTGATCCATTTTGAGTTTACTTTTGTGTATGGGGTTAGACAGTAATCCAGTTTCACTCTTTTACATGTAGCTGTCCAGTTTTGCCAACACCAGCTGTTGAAGATGCTTTCATTTCCCCATTGTATTTCCATGGCTCCTTTATTGTATATTAATTGACCATATATGCTTGGGTTTATGTCTGGGCTCTCTATTCTGTGCCACTGGTCTATGGGTCTGTTCTTGTACCAGTACCAAATTGTCTTGATTACTGTAGCTTTGTAGTAGAACTTGAAGTCAGGGAGCATAATTCCCCCTGCTTTATTCTTCCTTCCCAGGATTGCTTTGGCTATTTGGGGTCTTTTGTGGTTCCATACGAATTTTAGAACTATTTGCTCTAGTTCATTGAAGAATGCTGTTGGTATTTTGATAGGAATTGCATTGAATCTGTAGATTGCTTTGGGCAGATTGGCCATTTTGACATTATTAATTCTTCCTAGCCAAGAGAGTGGGAAGAATTTCCATTTATTAGTGTCCTCTTTAATTTCTCTTAAGAGTGTCTTGTAGTTTTCAGGGTATAGGTCATTCAGTTCCTTGGTTAGGTTTATTCCTAGACATTTTATTCATTTGAATGCAATTGCAAATGGAATTGTTTTCCTGATTTCTCTTTCTGCTAGTTCATCATCAGTGTATAGGAATGCAACAGATTTCTGTGTATTAATTTGTATCCCACAACCTTGCTGAATTCAGATGTTAGATATAATAGTTTTAGAGTGGATTCTTTAGGGTTTTTTATGTACAATATCATGTCATCTGCAAACAGGGACACTTTGACTTCCTCCTTGCCTATCTGGATACCTTTTAGTTCTTTGTGTTGTCTGATTGCCATGGCTAGGACTTCCAGAACTATGTCGAATAAAAGTGGGGAGAGTGGGCATCCTTGTCTTGTTCCCGATCTTAAAGGAAAACCTTTCAGCTTCTTGCTGTTAAGTTTAATGTTGGCTGTGGGTTTGTCATATATGGCCTTTATTATGTTGAGGTAATTGCCCTCTATACCCATTTTGTTGAGAGTTTTTATCATGAAAGAATGTTGAATTTTGTCAAATGGTTTTTCAGCATCTATGGAGATGATCATGTGGTTTTTGTTTTTCTTTTTATTGATGTGGTGGATGATGTTGATGGATTTTCGAATGTTGTACCATCCTTGCATCCCTGGGATGAATCCCACTTGATCATGGTGTATGATCCTCTTGATGTATTTTTGAATTCGGTTTGCTAATATTTTGTTGAGTATTTTTGCATCTATGTTCATCATGGATATTGGTCTGAAATTTTCTTTTTTTGTGGTGTCTTTGCCTGGTTTTGGTATTAGATTGATGTTCACCTTGTAGAATGATTTTGGGAGTATTCCCTCCTCTTCGACTTTTTGGAAAACTTTAATGAAGATGAGTATTAGGGCTTCACTAAATGTTTGATAAAATTCAGCAGTGAAATCATCTGGTGCAGGAGTTTTGTTCTTATGTAGTTTTTTTATTACCAGTTCAGTTTCTTTGCTGGTAATTGGTCTATTCAGATTTTATGTTTCTTTTTGGGTCAGCCTTGGAAGGCTGTATTTTTCTAGAAAGTTGTCCATTTCTTCTAGTTTATCCAGTTTGTTACCATATAATTTTTCATAGTATTCTCTCATAATTCTTTGTATTTCTGTGGTGTCCGTAGTGATTTTTCCTTTCTCATTTCTGACTCTGTTTATGTGAGTAGACTCTTTTTTTTCTTGATAAGTCTGGCTAAGTGTTTATCAATTTTGTTTATTTTCTTGAAGAACCAGCTCCTGCTTTCATTGATTCTTTCTATTGTTTTATTCTTCTCAATTTTATTTATTTATGCTTTAATCTTATTATGTCCCTCCTTCTACTGACTTTGGGCTTCATTTGTTCCTCCTTTTCTAGTTTCATTAATTGTGAGTTTAAACTGTTCATTTGGGATTGTTCTTCTTTCCTGAGGTAGGCCTATATTGCAATATATTTCCCTCTCAGCATGGCCTTCTCTGCATCCCGCAGATTTTACGGTGTTGAATTATTGTTGTCATTTATGTCCATATATTGCTTGATCTCTGTTTTTATTTGTTCATTGATCCATTGATTATTTAGGAGCATGTTATTAAGCCTCCATGTGTTTGTGTGCTTTTTCGTTTTCTTTGTGTAATTTATTTCTAGTGTCATACCTTTGTTATCTGAGAAGCTGGTTGGTACAATTTCAATCTTTTTGAATTAAGTGACGTTCTTTTTGTGGCCTAATATATGATCTATTCTTGAAAATGTTCCATGTGCAATTGAGAAGAATGTGTATCCTGCTGCTTTTGGATGGAGTGTTCTGTGGATGTCTGTTAGGTCCATCTGTTCTCATATGTTGTTCAGTGCCTGTGTCTCTTTACTAATTTTCTGTCTGGTTGATCTGTTTTTGGAGTGAGTGGTGTGTTGAAGTCTCCTAAAATGAATGCGTTGCATTCTATTTCCCCCTTTAATTCTGTTAGTATTTGTTTCACATATGTAGGGGATCCTTTGTTGGGTGCATAGATATTTATAATGGTTATATTCTCTTGTTGGACTGACCCTTTTATCATTTTTTAATGTCCTTCTTTGTCTCTTGTGACTTTCTTTGTTCTGTAGTCTATTTTGTCGGATACAAGTACTGCAACTCCTGCTTTTTTCTCACTGTTAGGTGCATGAAATATCTTTTTCCAACTCTTTACTTTCAATCTGTGTATGTCTTTGGGTTTGAAGTGAGTCTCTTATAGGCAGCATAAAGATGGCTCTTGACTTTTTATCCATTTGGTAACTCTGTGTCTTTTGATTGGTGCATTCAGACCATTTACATTTAGGGTGATTATTGATAGGTATGTACTTATTGAAATTGCAGGCTTTGGATTCGTGGTTATCAAAGGTTCAAGGGCAATTCCCTTACTAACAGTCTTATTTAACTTACTTCATATATTATTACGAACACAACCTAAAGGTTTTTTTTTTTCCTCCTCTTTCTTCTTCCTCCATTCTTTGTATGTTATGAATCATATTATGCACTCTTTTTCTTCCCTTGGGTGACATCTGTTTAGCCTTAGGAATACTTCCATTTATCGGAGGCCCTCCAAAATGCACTGTAGAGGTGGTTTGTGGGAGGTAAATTCTCTCAGCTTTTGCTTATGTGAAAATTGTTTAATCCCTCCTTCAAATTTAAATAACAATCTTGCTGGGTAAAGTATTCTTTGTTCAGTGCCTTTCTGCTTCATTGCATTAAATATATCATGCCATTCCTTTCTGGCCTGTAAGTTTTCTGTTGAGAAGTCTGATGATAGCCTGATGGGTTTTCCTTTGTATGTGATCTTTTTTCTCTTTCTAGCTGTTTTTAAGAGTCTGTCTTTGTCCTTGATCTTTGCCATTTTAATTATTATATGTCTTGGTGTTGTCTTCCTTGGGTCGCTTGTTTTGGGAGATCTGTGCACCTCCATGGCTTGAGAGACTATCTCCTTCCCCAGACTGGGGAAGTTTTCAGCAATCACCTCCTCAATGACACTTTCTATCCCTTTTTCTCTCTGTTCTTCTGGTACCCCTATAATGCGAATATTGTTGCATTTGGATTGGTCACACAGTTCTCTCAATATTCTTTCATTCTTAGAGATTCTTTTTTCTCTCTGTGCCTCAGCGTCTTTGTATTCGTCATCTCTAATTTCTATTCCATTTACCATTTCTTCTACTACGTCTAATCTGCTTTTAAATCCCTCCATTGTATGTTTCATTTCAGATGTGGAATTTCTTAATGATTGAATCTCCAACTTAAATTCGTTCCTGAGATCTTGAATATTTTTCTGTACCTCCCTAAGCAGAATATAATTTTTATTTTAAACTCTCTTTCAGGAAGATTGGTGAGTTCAGTTTCATTTGGCCCTCTTTCTGGTGTTTATGAGATGTTGGTCTGAATCATGTTCTTTTGTCATTTCATATTTCTGTGTGGTGCCCACTAGTGTGCAGAAACTCCAGTCTCTGGAGCTGCTCAGCCCCTAGAGTGAGGTTGGGGGTCATAGGCGAGCAGAGCTGGTGCCTCTGGTAGGAAAGATCTATTTCAGGATTCTCATCTGCAGTGCCTGTCTCCAGTGTCAGAGCCAGTGGGCCAAGTATGCACGTGTAAACCTCTGTGCTTTATGTCTCTATCTGTTGTAGGCAGGGCCTCCGTCTGGCTGGCCTGACACCTGCACAGTAAGTGTGGGTTTGCAAGCAGGTGCCTGCAGGCCAGTAGGAAGTCTTGGCAGGCTGTGGGTCACAGTGGGTGCCTCAGAGCTGAGTAGGCAGCCAGGGGGATAGAGTACCTGAAGCTCCCCAAAGTTCTCAACGAGCTGGGCTGAGCACACCCAGACAACCTTTTCCAGCTCTCCCTTCTCCCCCACAGCAAGCTCCGTGCAAACCCCGCCCCTTCAGTAGCCCTCTCACTGCTAGGAAGCCTCTCAGACTGCCTGCCTTTCCTCCAACACAGAGCAGTGGGTGTGGATCCCCTCCTCCACAAACAGCTGGCATGTCAATTTCTCAAGCACTCCCCCTGTCTGAGCTCCACAATGTCCAGAGCACCACACACTATAGGATTCTGCTCACAAAGCAGATCTCCAGGGCTAGGTGTTCAGCAGTCCCAGGCTTCCACCCCCTACCCTGCTCTGTTTCTCTTCCTCCCACCTGTGAGCTGGGGTGGGAGGAGGACTTGGGTCTCACCAGATTAAGGCTTTCCCACGTTACCCTTTTTCGTGAGGTCTGCTCTGTTCGTGAGGTCTGTTTGCAGTCTGGTTCAGCCTTCTTTCTTGTTGCTGTTTTAAGGTTAGTTGTATTAATTAACTATATTTTTGTACTGCTTGTGGTTTTGAGAGGAGCTCTCCGTCTCACCTCTCATGCTGCCATCTTGAATTAGGTAGTCCTCAGTAGGTTTTTAAGAAGGTGGTCCTCTCAAACAAATTATACCCCTAAAGTACAGAAGCCTTCAACTCTTTTAGATTTAAAAAGAGCCATGGGATCCCAATCTTACAGCAGAAAATGGCTTACAAATTTGCTCATTCCTCAAGAAATGTTCATTATTCAGTGCCTGCCTTACATATGTTCAATGTAAAAATAGAAATAAGGAAGAATCTTCTAGAGATAGAATAATGAATGGTTTCAGGAAGAATTCAACTGTGGGATCCCTCACAAGGAGAAAATTTGGACCATTACCAAGGAATGTTCCTCACAGTTAAGGTAGAGCACTTCTCAAAATATTCCCAGGAGTTTTCAAAATTGTTACCTATCAGTGTCTACTGTGTATGTCCTTTTAAAGATAGAATGTTGTGAGAATTCAGGATCAGTTAACTTTATTCACGATCTATTACTTGCTCATTAGTTTATTTTAGTTGATTCAAGAGAAAGCTTAGATATTATTTTTTTAGTTCACTTAAGAGAATGCTTTTTTTTTTGGTTCAGTTAATCAAGAGGAGCCACTAGCATAGATCACCCAGGGTTAAAGGACTTTGCCTTCCTTCTGTGGTTTAACAGACTTGAGATTTGTATAGCTTTGAAGATATAAATGATTGTATCTTAGATGCAGAAAGCACACTGAATACCTGATCCCAGAAATGCAGACCCTAGTCATTATGTCTGTTTACCAAATATTTCTAGTTCTCCTACTTTCAAATTTATGATGGCATTACACTACCCTGACTACTTAAAACTTTGTGATTACATATCTTACTTTGTTCAATGTAAGGTAAGCAAAAGTGATATATCTCACTTCTGGTTGGAAACCTTAAAAGGTGATGTGCAATTCACCATAATCCCTTTATCTTGACCAAAACACTGTAGATGCATGTGTTAAGGTGGAGATTCCAACAGTGTCTTTTCCAGAGTGTCTAGAGTAAGCAAAGCTCCTTTTAAACCCATGTTGGACTCAAAGAGCATAAAGAAATTTTGTTTTGTTAAGACACTGACATTTTGGTGTTGTTTCTTCCTGAAGCATAATTTATCCATCCTGATCAAATAAAACTAGATTAATTATTGAAGACAAAAGACTTGCTCATGGGTCTTTTAAGTATTTATCCCTTTAGTTCATCTAATTATTTTTCATATGCAGGTTGATTTTTATCATAAAGAGGGAATGAGGATTGGATAGAGGAATATTTGAGAAATTAATAATTCAAGAAAACATATCACTGACAGTTGAATACCAAACAAGAAGCTAAGATTCAGCCTTGATTTTAATGCAATGAAATTTTAATGCATTGGCCCTAAAAATAGTCCTGATTTTAGGTAGCTGATTTTTGAGATTTGTTATGAACAAATGATTTGTTATAAATTGCATATTTACTCCTTTTTCTTTGAGTTGTTTTGAGTGTGTTGTTTGAGTTGAGTGTTATAGGTATACACTATTCTATCTTAAATGATCCTGGTAATATATAAGAAAATGCATTCCCCCAATTACTACCTTAATTTAGTACTTTTCAAAAGGATGTTTTGTGAACAATCCAATAAAAAGAAATTGAGTGTATGGTATACTTTTGGGATATGTCTTTGCTTTCATTCTCTATTTATGATGAAGAAGTAATTTATTTATAAATCTAGAGAAATTTGGCCCACTAAAGAACCATACTTAATATAATAATACAGTATGAAAATACTTACTCATTAGGTCTGCCTTTTAGCTTTATAAAGTCAGTGAGTGCCCTGTCTGAGTTATAATGAGGATCAATAAGTAGTGCAGCATATTTCTTTTTGTTTGTTTGTTTGTTTTAGAAAGTTGGTAGTCATCTCGGTTATAATTCTTTATTTTTTTATTTTGGTATCATTAATATACAATTACATGAGCAACATTGTGGTTACTAGATTCCTCCCATGATCAAGTCCCCACCACATACCCCATTATAGTCACTGTCCATCAGCATAGTAAGATGCTATAAGTCACTACTTGTCTTCTCTGTGCTATACTGCCTTCCCAGTGCCTCCCCTACACTATGTGTGCTAATATTAATGCCCTTTATTCCCCTTATCCCTCCCTCCCCAGTCCCTTTCCCTTTGGTAACCTTTAGTCCCTTCTTGGTGTCTGTGAGTTGGCTGCTGTTTTGTTCCTTCAGATTTTGCTTTGTTGTTATACTCCACAGATGAGTGAAATCATTTCATACTTGTCTTTCTCTGCCTGGCTTATTTCAGTGAGCATAATACCCTCTAACTCCACCCATGTTGTTGCAAATGGTAGGATTTGTTTTCTTCTTATGGTGGAATAATATTCCATTTTGTATATGTACCACATCTTCTTTATCCATTCATCTACTGATGGACACTTAGATTGCTTCCATTTCTTGGCTATTGTAAATAGTGTTGTATAAACATAGTTATAATTCTCATTGCTGTTTTGAAATGTTTCAAATTGGGTAGTTTAGTATTAGATAACTCGGAAATTCAAAAAATTGACTTTCAAATTCAAAAGTTTATTAAAACTACTATATAAAAATCTGAGAAATGTCATGAATTCATATTTTTTAATGTAGTTTTGCCTTTTATTTCCTGAGGTAATAACATAGAATGTGGAATCAGGAATTCTGAATATGGCATAAGTGATTTTTACAAGAATTTGAATTTTTGTTCTACAATGAAATAGATAAAACTTTTTTTTCATTTAAATTTTTTTAATTAAGGTATTACTGATATACACTCTTATGAAGGTTTCACATGAAAAAACAATGTGGTTACTACATTTACCCATATTATCAAGTCTGCACTCATACTCCAATTCAGTCACTGTCCTTGAGTGTAGTAAAATGATGCAGATTCACTATTTGCCTTCTCTGTGCTACACTGTTTTCCCCGTGATTCCCCACACCATGTGTACTAAACATAATACCCTACAATCCCCTTCTCCCACGCTCCCCACCCACCATCCCACACACCTCCCCTTTCGTAACCACTATTTCCTTCTTGGAGTCTCTGAGTCTGCTACTATTTTGTTCCTTCAGTTTGGCTTCGTTGTTATACTCCACAAATGAGGGAAATCATTTGGCACTTGTCTTTCTCCACCTGGCTTATTTCACTGAGCATAATATCCTCCAGGTCCATGCATGTTGTTTCAAATGGAAGGATTTGTTTCCTTCTTATGGCTGAATAGTATTCCATTGTGTATATGTACCACATGTTCTTTATCCATTCATCTACTGATGAACACTTAGGTTACTTCCATATCTTGGCTATTGTAAAAAGTGCTGCAATAAACATAGGGGTGCATATGTCTTTTTGAATCTGAGAAGTTGTATTCTTTGGGTAAATTCCAAGGAGTGCAATTCCCGGGTCAAATGGTATTTGTATTTTTAGTTTTCTGAGGAATCTCCACATTGCTTTCCACAATGGTTGAACTAGCTTACATTCCCACCAGCAGCATAGTAGGATTCCTCTTTCTCCGCATCCTTGCCAGCATTTGTTGTTCTTAGTCTTTTGGATGGTGGCCTTCCTTACTGGTGTGAGGTGATATCTCATTGTGGTTTTAATTTCATTTCCCTGATGATTAGCGATGTGGAGCATCTTTTCATGTGTCTGTTGGCTATCTGAATTTCTTCTTTGGAGAACTGTCTCTTCATATCCTCTGCCCATTTTTTTAGATCGGGTTATTTGCTTTTTGGGTGTAGAGGCATGTAAGTTCTTTATATATTTTGGATGTTAACCCCTTGTCGGATATGTTATTTACAAATATATTCTCCCATACTGTAGGATGCCTTTTTGTGCTGTTGATGGTGTCCTTTGCTGTACAGAAACTTTTTAGTTTGATGTAGTCCCATGAGTTCATTTTTGCTTTTGTTTCCCTTGCTTAAGGAGATGCGTTCAGGAAGAATTTGCTCATGCTTATATTCAGGAGATTTTTGCCTATGTTGTCTTCTAAGAGTTTTATGGTTTCATTACTTACATTCAGGTTCTTGATCCATTTTGAGTTTACTTTTGTGCATTGTGTTAAACAATAATCCAGTTTCATTCTCTTGCATGTAGCTGTCCAGTTTTGCCAACACCAGCTGTTGAAGAGGCTGTCACTTCCCTATTGTATATCCGTGGCTCCTTTATCATATATTAATTGAACATATATGGTTGGGTTTATATCAGGGCTCTCTAGTCTGTTCCATTCCTCTATGGGTCTGTTCTTGTGCCAGTGCCAAATTGTCTTGAATACTGTGGCTTTGTGGTAAAGCTTGAAGTTGGGGAGCATAATTCCCCAGGTTTATTCTTCCTTCTCAGGATTGCTTTGGCTATTCGGGGTCTTTTGTGGTTCCATAGGAATTTTAAAATGATTTTCTCTAGTTCATTGAAGAAAGCTGTTGGTATTTTGATAGGAATTGCATTGATTCGGTAGATTGCTTTAGGCAGGATGGCCATTTGGTCAATATTAATACTTCCTATCCGTGAGCATGGGATGTGTTTCTGTTTATTGGTATCTTCTTTAATTTCTCTCATGAGTGTCTTGTAGTTTTCAGAGTATAGGTCTTTCACTTCCTTGGTTAGGTTTATTCCTAGGTATTTTATTCGTTTGGATGCAACTTTAAATGGAATTGTTTTCCTGGTTTCTTTCTCTCCTAGGTCATTGTTAGTGTAAAAGAATGCCACAGATTTCTGCGTATTAATTTTGTATCCCGCAACTTTGCTGAATTCAAATATTAGATCTAATAGTTTTGGAGTAGATTTTTGTAGTGTTTTTTATGTACATTATCATGTCCTCTGCAAACAGGGACAGTTTGACTTCTTCCTTGCCATTCTGGATGCCTTTTATTTCTTTGTGTTGTCTGATTGCCGTGGCTAGGACCTCCAGTACTATGTTGAATAGAAGTGGGGAGAGAGGGCATCCTTGTCTTGTTCCTGATCTTAAAGGAAAAGCTTTCAGCCTCTCGCTGGTAAGTATAATGTTGGCTGTGGGTTTGTCATATATGGCCTTTATTATTTTGAGGTACTTGTCCTCTATACATATTTTGTTGAGAGTTTTTATCATGAACGGATGTTGAATTATGTCAAATGGTTTTTCAGCATCTATGGAGATGATCATGTTTTTTGTCCTTCTTTTTGTTGATGTGGTGGATGATGTTCATGGATTTTTGAATGTTTTACCATTTTTGCATCCGTGGAATAAATCCTACTTGATCATGATGGATGATCCTTTTGATGTATTTTTGAATTCGGTTTTCTAATATTTTGTTCAGTATTTTTGCGTCTATGTTCATCAGGGATATTGGTCTGTAGTTTTCTTTTTTGGTGGTTTCTTTGCCAGGTTTTGGTATTAGAGTGATGCTGGCCTCATAGAATGAGTTTGGAAGCATTCCCTCTTCTTTTACTCCTTGGAAAACTTTAAGGAGGATGGCTATTAGGTCTTCACTAAATGGTTGATAAAATTCAGTAGTGAAGTCATCTGGATCCGGAATTTTGTTCTTAGGTAGGTTTTTGATTGCCAGTTCAATTTCATTGCTAGTAATTGGTCTGTTCAGATTTTCTGTTTCTTTCAGGATCAGCCTTGGAAGGTTGTATTTTTCTAGAAAGTTATCCATTTCTTCTAGGTTACTCAGTTTGTTAGCATATAATTTTTCATAGTATTCTCTAATAATTCTTTATATTTCTGTGCTGTCCGTAGTGATTTTATCTTTCTCATTTATGATTCTGTTTATGTGAGTAGACTCTCTTTTTTTCTTGATAAGTCTGACTAGGGGTTTATCTATTTTGTTTATTTTCTCGAAGAACCAGATCTTGATTTCGTCGATCCTTTCTATTGTTTTATTCTTCTCAATTTTATTTATATATGCTCTAATCTTTATTATGTCCCTCCTTCTACTGACTTTGGGTCTCATTTGTTCTTCTTTTTCTTGTTTTGTTATTGTGCATTTAGACTGCACATATGGGACCGTTCTTCTTTCCTGAGGTAGGCCTGTATTGCAATATACTTTCCTCTTAGCATGGCCTTCACTGTGTCCCACAGATTTTGCGCTGTTGAATTATTGTTGTCACTTGCCTCCATATATTGCTTGATCTCTGTTTTTATTTGGTCATTGACCCATTGATTATTTAGGAGCATGTTGTGAAGCCTCCATGTCTTCGTGGGATTTTTCATTTTCTTTCTGTAATTCATTTCTAGTTTCTTTCCTTTGTGGTCTGAGAAGCTGGTTGGTACAATTTCAATCTTTTTGGATTTGCCAAGCCTCTTTTTGTGCCTAGTATATGATCCATTTTCCAAATGTTCCATGTGCACTTGAGAAGAATGTGTATTCTGCTGCTTTTGGGTGTAGAGTTGTGTAGATGTCTGTTAGGTGCATCTATTCTAATGTGTTGTTCAGTGCCTCTGTCTCCTTACTTATTTTCTGTCTTGTTGATATGTCCTTCAGAGTGAGTGGTGTGTTGAAGTCTCCTAGAATGAATGCATTGCATTCTATTTCCCCCTTTAATTGTGTTAGTATTTGTTTCACATATGTAGGAGCTCCTGTGTTGGGTGCATAGATATTTGTAATGGTTATATCTTCTTGTTGGATTGACCCTTTTATCATTATGTAACATCCTTCTTTGTCTCTTGTGACTTTCTTTGTTTTGAGGTTTATTTTGTCTCATATAAGTACTGCAACTCCTTCTTTTTTCTCCCTATTAGTGTCATGAAATCTCTTTTTCCATCCCTTCTCTTTTAGTCTGTGTATGTCTTTGGGTTTAATGTGAGTCTCTTGAAAGCAGCATACAGATGGGTCTTGTTTTATTATCCATTCAGTGACTCTATGTCTTTTGATTGTTGCATTCAGTCCGTTTACATTTAGGGTGATTATAGGTAGGTATGTACTTATTGGCATTGCAGGCTTCAGATTCGTAGTTACCAAAGGTTCAAGGTTACCTTCCTTACTATCTAAGAGTCTAACTTAACTCACTTAATATGCTGTTATAAACACAGTGTAAAGGGTTTTTTTTCCTTCTCCTTTTTCTTCCTCCTCCATTCTTTATATATTAGGCATCATATTCGGTACTGTTTGTCTATCCCTTGATTGACTTGGGGATAGTTAATTTAATTTTGCATTTTCTTAGTAATTAACTGTTCTACTTTCTGTACAGTGGTTTTATTACCTCTGGTGACAGCTATTAAACCATAGAAACACTTCCATCTATAGCAGTCCCTCCAAAATACACTGTAGGGATGGTTTGTGGAAGGTAAATTCTCTCAGATTTTGCTTATCTGGGAATTGTTTAATCCCTCCTTCAAATTTAAATGATAATCTTCCAGATAAAGTAATCTTGGTTCAAGGCCCTTCTGCTTCATTGCATTAAATACATCATGCCACTCCCTTCTGGTTTGTAAGGTTTCTACTTAGAAGTCTGATGATAGCCTTATGGACTTTACTTTGTATGTGATCCTATTTCTCTCTCTGGCTGCTTTTAATAGTCTGTCCTTTTCCTTGATCTTTGCCATTTTAATTACTATATATCTTGATGTTGTCTTCCTTGAGTCCCTTGGGTTGGGTGATCTGTGTACCTCCATGGCCTTAGAGACTATGTCCTTCCCCAGATTGGGGAAGTTTTCAGCAATCACCTCTTCAAAGACACTTTCTATCCCTTTTTCTCTCTCTTCTTCCTCTGGTACTCCTATAATGCGAATATTGTTCCGTTTGGATTGGTCACACAGTTCTCTCAATATTCTTTCAATCTTAGAGATCCTTTTTTCTCTCTGTGCCTCAGCTTCTTTGTATTCCTCTTGTCTAGTTTCTATTTCATTTATTGTCTCCTCCACCATATCCAATCTGCTTTTAATACCATCCATTGTGTTCTTCAGTGATTGGATCTCTGACCGTAATTCATTCCTGAGTTCTTGAATATCTTTCTGTACCTCCATGAGCATGTTAATGATTTTTATTTTGAACTCCCTTTCAGGGAGAGTCATGAGGTCAGTATCATTTAAATCTTTCTCAGGAGTTGTATTAATAATTTTACTCTGGACCAGGTTCCTTTGGCGTTTCATATTTGTGTAATGCGCCCTCTAGTGCCCAGAAGCTCTACTCCCTGGAGCTGCTCAGCCCTGAAGCAATGTTGGGGATTGCAGTGGAGTGGTATTGGTGCCTGAGGGGAGGAAAGAACTGTTTCCTGCTTCCTGGCTGCTATCCCTGTCTCCACTGCCTGAACCAGTGGGTCGAACACACAGGTAGAGCGGCCTCACCCCAAAACGCAGCCCTTTCCCGGGCCCCCCCACCCCAACACTGAGTGTGGACATGGCTCCCGCGGATAGGGCAGCCCTTACGGCCCGCGCCCCGACACCGAAGAAGCCTGCCGTGGAACTGGCAGGAGGCTCCGCCCGGCACGGGCAGGGCCTTCCCTGGGCCCACCCTCTCGCGCCCCCAGGCCACCAGGCCACCCCTCCCCACCAGTACCCTGGTCGCTACATGCTCTGCACGGCCGCCCCCACATCACCCCGCTCCAAATTAGCCAGCCAGGCAATATTTAAAAATCTGAATGAAAAAGAAAGGGGAAGGGAGCCAGAATTTAAGGCGCAATACACGAAAATTGGAAGTCAAAATGCCCACAAATGCTCAATGGCATCTCACTACGCTGATGGACAGTGACTGTAATGGGGTTGGTGGGGGGGACTTGATGAAGGGGGTAGTTTAATAATCATAATATTGTAGATTAATGATCCAAAATAAATTATGTGCTTTGCATTTTTAGTTGCTGTAGACAGATCTTCCCCCTGGCTGGCCTAATGCCAGGGTAGCATTTCCTGGTTTGCAAGCCTGGTGAGGCTGGCCAGGAAAAAGGCGCAATGGTCTGCCTGTCATGGAAGGGGTTCTTGGAGCTGTGTAGGCAGCCAGGTATCTGGAGCACCTGAAGATGATGAAAGCTCCCAACCTGCTGGGCAGAGTGTACCCAGACAATTTTGTCTACCGGTCCTTTCTCCTGAGCAGTAAGCTCTGTGCAATCCTTGCCCCTTTAGCAGCCCTCTTGCTAAGGGCTTCTTTGTTAGGAAGTCTCTCAGATAGCCCACTTTTCTTTTGTTCCAGAGCAGCTGCATATGGATTCCTGCTTTCCACATCCAGCTGGAATCTTAGTCTCTCCAGGAATTCTGCCTGTCTTAGCTTTCTAACTCCCTGATTATGAGAGTATCATGCAAGCACCATGAAATGTAGGTTTGTGCTCCCATAGAAGATCTCTGGAGTTAGGTATTCAGCAGTCCCAAATGTCCACTCCCTCCCTGCTCCATTCCTCTTCCTCCAGTCTGTGAGCTGGGGTGGGAGAAGGGCTTGGATCCTGCAGGACCACAGCTTTAGTACATTACCCTTTTCTGTGAGGTCTGCTCTTGTCTCCAGGTTTATGCAGTTTGTTGTAGTCCTCTTTCCTGTTGCTCTTTCAAGAGTAGTTGTATTAGTTATATTTTCGTATTATATGCAGTTTTAGGAGGAAGCCTCTGTCTCACCTCTCACACCACCATCTTTAATCTAGTGCATTTTTCCATGTAAAATTATCACATTCATAGGACTTTTGTTTATGTGTCTACCAGCTATGCAGCTAATCTACTATCATGCTTCACATGAAAAAGCATTGCGAATTATTTTCTTATATATTACTTCCCAGCATTGATGGAATGTAATAGTTAAGCATAATTTATGTAGCACTTTAAGCAGATATGTATATATCAGTTCTGTCATCTTTTATTTTGTTGAAAGAAATTTGGAAGAATTGTGTTGGAACAAAGGAAATACAGATATATTTTGGCATAAGAAATTAAATAAGGTTTGCCTTTGAGACCCATTAAAAAACAGGTTTTTTAACCCTAAAGGAAAATACTATTAATCACAGTCACAAGTCTGTCAAGTTTTAGTGTCAACTCATGGATATTAAACATTAAAAGCATAAAACTAAAATTATAATTCATGAAAATGGGCTAATTATTGTGCTTATTCACTAGTCCAAATAAGTATTAAAACATGGAGATAGTTTAAAATATGTTCTTGAGAAGAGTAAGTATTTCAGGTTGAAATTCTTTCTCTCTCTAGACGAGGTTTATGGATTTGGGGGAAATGGCTGCCATTCTTACAACAGATCAGTGGTACTTGCTACCAGTATGAATTATCAGTTATGTTAAGCTCATCTGGCTAAGGTACTATTTGTCAATTTTCTCTATTGTAAAGTTACTCCTTTTCTGCCAATGCATTCAGTAATCTTTGTAAGAAAGCATCCTACACACAGACAACTCATAGAGAATAGGAAGTTATGTCCCATTTCCTGGAGTTATATGTACCTACATAAGTTACTTGAAATTCCTTTACATAGTAAATTTGTCTATTACCCCCCAATGAAATGTTTATTCAGTCATCTGCTTGTATATGAACTCAAGGTTATTTGTTTTATGCTTTAGGATATAATCAATACTATTTTATATATTTATTTTTACTCAAATTGTTATGACTTTGGGCATTGGGAACTGTTTATTTGACTCTTGTGTCCCTTTGATGTACTCCCATCCTTGGTGTGTAAGTGCATGTGCGTGTGTAAAACATTCCCTTACTTTTTGGCATTATATGATGTGCAAACCTTATCTTGTATATTCCCTACTAAGTCTCAGGATCATCCAATTCTCCAAAAATCCCCCAGTCGTTTTTTGGAGAATGATGTTAGAAACCAAGATGTGGGTAGTTGGTATGCTTGTTGCTCTTTTGAAATATCTAAGCTGACAAAACAAGGAAATATATGTGTGTGTATTTATGTATGTATGTATGTATTCATATTTATAAGTACTTCTATAGATATCATCTATATCTATGTGAAG
>JAVSCE010018124.1:0-18890 GCA_032199065.1 Smutsia gigantea | reverse complement strand
TGGATTCTTTAGGATTTTTTATGTACACTATCATGTCATCTGCAAACAGGGACAGTTTGACTCCTTCCTACCAATCTGGATGCCTTTTATTTCTTTGTGTTGTTTGATTGCCATGGCTAGGACCTCCAGAACTATGTTGAATAAAAGTAGGGAGACTGGGAATCCTTGTCTTGTTCCTGATCTTAATGGAAAAGCTTTCAGCTTCTCGCTGTTAAGTATAATGTTGGCTGTGGGTTTGTCATATATGGCCTTTATTATGTTGAGGTACTTACCCTCTATACCCATTTTGTTGAGAGTTTTTATCATGAATGGATGCTGAATTTTGTCAAATGCTTTTTCAGCATCTATGGAGATAATCATGTGGTTTTTGTCCTTTTGTTGATGTAGTGGATGATGTTGATGGATTTTCGAATGTTGTACCATCCTTGCATCCCTCGGATGAATCCCACTGATCATGATGGATGATCTTTTTGATGTATTTTTGAATTTGGTTTGCTAATATTTTGTTGTGTATTTTTGCATCTATGTTAATCAGGGATATTGGTCAGTAATTTTCTTTTTCTGTGCTGTCTTTGCCTGGTTTTGGTATTAGAGTGATGTTGGTCTTGTAGAATGAGTTTGGGAGTATTCCTTCCGCTTCTACTTTTTGAAAAACTTTAATGAGGATGGGTATTAGGTCTTCACTAAATGTTTGATAAAATTCAGCAGTGACACCATCTGGTACAGGTGTTTTGTTCTTAGGTAGTTTTTTGATTACCAATTCAATTTCTTTGCTGGTAATATTGGTCTATTCAGATTTTCTGTTTCTTTCTGGGTCAGCCTTGGAAGGTTTTATTTTTCTAGAAAGTTGTCCATTTCTTGGTTATCCAGTTTGTTACCATATAGTTATTCATAGTATTCTCTCATAATTCTTTGTGTTTCTGTGGTGTCCGTAGTGATTTTTCCTTTCTCATTTCTGATTCTGTTATGTGTGTAGACTCTTTTTTTCTAGATAAGTCTGGCTAAGGGTTTATCTATTTTGTTTCTTTTCTTGAAGAACCAGCTCCTGCTTTCATTGATTCTGTTGTTTTATTCTTCTAAATTTTATTTATTTCTGCTTTAATATTTATTATGTCTCTCCTTCTACTGACATTAGGCCTCATTTGTTCTTCCTTTTCTAGTTTCATTAATTGTGAGTTTAGACTGTTCATTTGGGATTCTTCTTCTTTCCTGAGGGAGGCCTGTATTGCAATATATTTCCCTCTTAGCACCACCTTCGTGGTGTCCCACAGATTTTGCGGTATTGAATTATTGTTGTCATTTGTCTCCATATATTGCTTGATCTCTGTTTTTATTTGGTCATTGATCCACTGATTATTTAGGAGTATGTTATTAAGCCTCCATGTGTTTGTGGGCTTTTTCGTTTTCTCTGTGTAATTTACTTCTTGTTTCATACCTTCGTGATCTGAGAAGCTGGTTGGTACAATTTCAATCTTTTTGAATTTACTGAGGTTCTTTTTGTGGCCTAATATATGATCTATTCTTGAAAATGTTCCATGTGCACTTGAGAAGAATGTGCATCCTGTTGCTTTTGGATGCAGTGTTCTGTAGATGTCTGTTATGTCCATCTGTTCTAATACGTTTTTGAGTGCCTCTGTCTCTTTATTTATTTTCTGTCTGATTGATCTGTCCTTTGGAGTGAGTGGTGCATTGAAGTCTCCCAACATGAATACATTGCATTCTATTGCCCCCTTTAATTCTGTTAGTATTTGTTTCACATATGCAGGTGATCCTGTGTTGGGTGCATAGATATTTATAATAGTTATATCCTCTTGTTGGACTGACCCTTTTATCATTATGTCATGTCCTTCTTTGTCTCTTGTTACTTTCTTTGTTTTGAAGTCTATTTTGTCTGGTACAAGTACTGCAACTCCTGCTTTTTTCTCACTATTGCATGAAATATCTTTTTCCATCCCTTTACTTTCAGTCTGTGTATGTCTTTGGGTTTGAAGTGAGTCTCTTGTAGGCACCATATAGATGAGTCTTGTTTTTTTATCCATTCAGTAACTCTATGTCTTTTGATTGGTGCACTCAGACCATTTACATTTAGGGTGATTATCGATAGGTATGTACTTATTGCCGTATCAGGCTTTAGATTCGTGGTAACCAAAGGTTCAAGGGTAATTCCCTTACTATCTAACAGTCTAAATTAACTCACTTTGTATGCTATTACAAACACAACCTAAAGCTTTTTTTTTTCCTCGTTTTTCTTCCTCCTCCATTTTTGTATGTTATGAGTCATATTCTGTATTCTTTGTCTATCCCTTTGGTGACATCTGTTTAGCCTTAGGAATACTTCTATCTATAGGAATCCCTCCAAAATGCACTGTGGAGGTGGTTTGTTGGAGGTAAATTCTCTCAGCTTTTGCTTATCTGAAAATTGTTTAATCCCTCCTTCAAACGTAAATGATAACCTTTCCGGGTAGAGTATTCTTGTTTCAAGGCCCTTCTGCTTCATTGCATTAAATATATCAGGCCACTCCCTTCTGGCCTGTAAGGTTTCTCTTGAGAAGTCTGATGATAGCCTGATGGGTTTTCCTTTGTATGTGATCTTTTTCCCTCTCTACCTGCTTTTAAAAGTCTGTCTTTATCCTTGATCTTTGCCATTTTAATTATTATATGTCTTGATGTTGTCTTCCTTGGGTCCCTTGTGTTGGGAGATCTGTGCACCTCCATGGCTTGAGAGACTATCTCCTTCCCCAGATTGGGGAAGTTTTCAGCAATTACCTTCTCAATAACACTTTCTATCCCTTTTTCTCTCTTCTTCTTCTTCTGGTACTCCTATAATGTGAATATTGCTCCGTTTGGATTGGTCACACAATTCTCTCAATTCTTTCATTCTTAGAGATTCTTTTTTCTCTCTGTGCCTCAGCTTCTTTGTATTCCTCTTCTCTAATTTCTGTTCCATTTACCATCTCTTCTACTACATCTAATCTACTTTTAAATCCCTCCATTGTATGTTTCATTTCAGATATGGAATTTCTTAATGATTGAATCCCCATCTTAAATTCGTTCCTGAGTTCTTGAATATTTTTCTGTACCTCCATAAGCATGTTTATAATTTTTATTTTGAACTCTCTTTCAGGAAGATTGGTGAGTTCAGTTTCATTTGGCCCTTTTTCTGGGGTTTGTGAGATTTTGGTCTGAACCATGTTCTTTTGACGTTTTGTATTTCCATGTGGTGCCCATTAGTGCACAGAAACTCCAGTCTCTGGAGCTGCTCAGCCCCTAGAGTGAGGTTGGGGTTCCTAGGGGAGCAGAGCTGGTGCCTGGGGGGAGGAAAGATCTGTTTCCTGATTCCTGTCTTCCATGCCTGTGTTCAGTGTCAGAGCTAGTGGGCCAAGCACACATGTAAGCCTCTGTGCTTTGCGTCTCTAGCTGTTGTAGGCGGGGCCTCCCTCTTGCTGGCCTGATGCCAGCACAGTGACTGCTGGTTTGCGAGCAGGTGCCTGCAGGCCAGTAAGAAGGCTGGGCAGGCTCTGTGTCACAGTGGTGGGCCTCGGAGCTGAGTAGGCAGCCAGGGGGATGGAGCACCTGAAGCTCCTCAAAGTTCCCAACCTGCTGGGCAGAGCATGCCCAGACAACCTTATCCAGCTCTCCCTTTTCCTGTGCAGCAAGCTCCGTGCAAACCCCGCCCATTCAGCAGCCCTCTCGTTGCTAGGAAGCCTCTCAGACTGCCCACTCTTCCTCTGACACAGGGCAGTGGGTATGGATCCCGTCCTCCACCAATGGCCAGAGTGTCAGTCTCCCAGGCCCTCCACCTGTCCGAGCTTCCCAAGGGCCAGAGCACCACACAATATAGGCTTCCGCTCACAAAGCAGATCTCCAGGGCTAGGTGTTCAGCAGTCCCAAGCTTCGACCCCCTCCCTGGTCTGTTTCTCTTCCTCCTGCCAGTGAGTTGGGGTAGGGAAAGGGCTTGAGTCCCACCGGATTAAGGCTTTCCATATGTTACCCTGTTTCGTGAGGTCTGCTCTGTTTGTGAGGTCTGTATGCAGTCTGGTTCAGCATTCTTTCTTCTTGCTGTTTTAGGGTTAGCTGTATTAATTATATTTTTATACTATTTGTGGTTTTGGGAGGAGTTCTCTGTGTCACCTCTCATGCCACCATCTTGAATCCCAAAAGAGTATTTTTAAAAGAAAATAATCTTATAATGGCAGGTAGCATTGGCTTCCATGTTAATTCTTTATTGAGGCTATCCTCCTTTCTTTCATAGAAAAATGTAAATGATTTTCTCCTGCCCTATTTCATTTTTAAATATTTTTGCTTGCCTAAAAAATAAAACAAAAATATCAACCTGAGAGGTCTGCTGCCCCCTTTTTTTTTAATCCTAGTCTTGACTCATTTGGCAGAATGCCAGACTTCTTGCCAATGCCTTCCCAAGGGCTATAGTGAGGCTGAGGAGGATACACCTCACATATGTGCCTATAATATATGGTTGGGTCGTTTTTAATATGAGAAAATTGATCAGATGATCTCAACGTTTTGGGTAAGCTCTGTGACAAAAATCAAAGCTACCTGGCATGCTTCTTAGATAGGAGAGAGTAATTCATTTCCTTGACACATTTCTGGAATGTATATGTAATATAATATGGATACAGAATAGGTTGTAAATGGGCGAATCTTGAATGCTTGGTTATCCTCTTTTTTTTCTTTCTCTTACTCTTCTTCTTTAGTGATCAAAACTTAGCCTATCTACCTCGGAATTACATCTCTACCTTAAAAACTGACCAGGTCTCTACTTCCATTCTTGTTTTTTTTAGTTCTCAGCACTGCTGTGATAACCCTCCTAAAACATGTGATTAAAATACTTGAGAGGTTCCCCAGCACCTTCAAAGTCAAGCCCAAACTCCTTAGCATGACATAACTGAATACATGTTTACCTTGTGATTCTCATCTCCATGGGTGCTTCAATATCTATCTTGCATTTAAGTTGTGCCAGGTTACTAGCATTTCCCCCCAAATCTATATTCTTATTAAGCCTAAGAAAATAATTAATGAAAATATTATCACTTTTAATGAAAATATTAATGAGTTTGCTTCCATTAAAGCCCAGGAAAGTAAAAATAAATTCTGGTTTCAGTGTAAATAAAATATTTGAACTTAGTGATGTTTTAATGTATCTACTTCTCAATTTTCAACTTTTTTTCCCAACGGCTTTAATGTTCTGAGAAAAAATTAACCATTCAGGAATACATAAAAACATGTATATGGTGCCCACATTTTTCCTTTCACCTCAGGCTCTAGGATGGCTCCATGTGGCACTGTTGTTGATCCTGTCTTTTTCATCATGGAATTTTGCATTATTTCTGATTGAAAAATATCACAGTAGAATATAATTTATCTTGATTACTGAGTTTTTTGGCATCCCCTAAATTTTGCACACAAGGCAAGTAAGTGCCTTACTCACCTCACCCTTATCCCAGCCTTGCTTCAGATCCCTAGATATATAATCTTGAGATTAGTAAGCATTTTGAAAAGAGGGGTTTTATTCCTGGGAGAGGTTTCCATCATACCGCTTCACTTTTTAATACCAAGTTTCTAAAGTAAGGAGAAATCTTATTTTTAAAATAGTATTTATTTTTTTAATAAGTAATACATTGACATGTTTCAAAATTCAAAAGGCACAGAGAAAAGATAAATAGTAAAAGGTCTCCCTCCCACCCCTACCCTCTAACCACCTAGTTCTTCTCCCCAAAGGCAATTAATGTTAACACTATCCTTCAAGAGATAATTTATACTTATTCAATTATCAAGCAAATGTGTACATATATTCTAATCCCCCCCTTTTATACAAATGGTAGCATATTATATCTTGTCCTGTTTTAACAATATGTATTGGAGCTCATTCCATACTGGCATATAAAGAGATTCCTCACTTTTTTATAGCTGCATAGTAAGTATCTCATTGTAGGAAAATCATTTATTCAATATCTGATTGAAACACAGGCTGCTTCCAGTCCGTTTCTATTACAATGTTGCAGTGAATAACCTTGTTTACATGTCATTTTGAACATGTGAGTATCTATCTCTACAGGATGAATTCCTAGAAGTCAGATTTCTGGAATAGCAAGTTTGTACAACCATAATTTGGTAGATATTGCTAAACTGTCCATTGAGGAGGCACCAAATTACACCCTCACCAGTAATGTAAGAGTACCTGTTTCCTGACACCCACACACAACAGTATGTTATCAGACTTGCCTTGCTAGTCTGACAAGTGAGATATCTCAGTGTGGGTTTCTTAATTTCTCTTGAATATAAACTTTTCACATGTTTGTGAGCCACTTGTATTTACATGTATTTGAACTGTCTCTTTATATCCTTTGCCCATTTTCCTATTGAATGATTTGGTCTTTTATTGTTGATTTGTATGGGTACTTTATATAATAAGTAAATTAGTCCTTTAGACAAAAGCTTCAAGTATGTGTTCCTCATTTGTTGTTTATCTTTTAACTTTGCTTATGGAAGTTTTTTCCTGTTCAGGATTTTTTTATGTAGACAAAATTAACAACCTTTTATTTTATGAGTTTTGTGTGAAGTGGGGAAGCTTGATGAAAGCCCACTCAAGAATAAAGACTGAGAGGGATTTTGGTAACCACCATATCAGTAACGAAGGGAATGTGAATCAGAGTTGACTGTTAGAAAATTGCAAAATTCTGCAACCTTTGCACTTTCCCCATTTTCGGTGTGTTGTCCCATGTTGATTTTTCCCCATAGTGATTCAAAATAAAACCCTTAACATGCTAAGGGCCTATGTGCTTGTCGTGAATAGGAAGAATGCGGTGAATTAGGAATGATAGTTAATCTGATGGGAATAAGAACCCCAGTGTTGACAGCCTTAAGAAAAGAAGAAAGAGCAGCCCCCAGATTTGCCTGAGGGAAGGAAAAAAAAAGAAAGTGCTTGAAAAATGGGATCAGCTTTTTTGACCGGGTGGCCTACCATGCCACACGATGATGAATAGCTATTTAGAAAAAGAACTAGGCAGTGTTTGTAATGTTTCCTTTGTAGTGACAACATACATATTGTGTCCACATCAGATAATTTTCATTTTAACACCAGTGGTTTAGAACACAAGTCAGTCACATTATATAGCACATGATTTAAGCCTCTGGAAATAACTGTAAGTCTGAAGGACAGTTTAGCAAGTAACTGCTTGTCCCTGACTCCCCACTGCTTCCTTCTTTATCCTTTCTGTCTTCTACTCCTTCCTCCTTTCCTTGTCAAAGTACAATGTTACAACTCAAGTGTCATTTTTTCTTGTTTTTTTCTAAATTTTGCTGTTAAAAGTTTATACAATGTTGTATTTGTAATCTCTGCAGTATTTCTGACTTCAGGGGTATGCATGTTCCTTAAATTGGAAGGTAGCAATAAACAATTCCAGAAGTTATCAGACACTGGAGCTATGGAACTGGGGATAGCCATTTGTGTAACCTCCCTCTGCAGCCCATTCAATATGATCAGTTCTGCCACCTTCCTCTTCCTAGTCACTTTTGCTGTCCTTTGAACCCCAAAGTAACCTCTCATTAGCACATTACTCTATACCCTACGTACTTCCCTATCATGTTTTAATCCCTTTCCACTTCACTCTAGACTTCTCCCTCTCCATATTCCTAATGTCTTGTCCAGCCCCTTTCACTACCTGAATTCAATCTTCCATAGTCTTTTGCCTGAATTAGTGATACTCTTGTTACTGTTCTCTCTGCCTTAATCCAACTGCCATATGGCTGCTAACATGATCTTTCTAAATACATATAAGGAGGCAAGGCGGAGGACTTTATTTATTTTAAGTAATGCTGTATTGTTTGGAAGTTTTAAAACATGAAGTACTTTTGTCATTTAAAAAGTGCAAATATTACTCCACTGTTTAAAACCCTCCAATAGCTTTCCACTGATTGCAAGATAAAACTCAAAATTCTTAATGTTATGTGCTCAGTTAGCTCTGCCACTTCATCAACCCGTCAGCTTCATTAAGTGACTTCTTGTTGTTCTCTTGTTCTCCCAGACAGTAACTCTGAAAGGGTTATCAAAGATGCTCAGTTCTGAAAAATAATAAACAAAAGCTACCATTAAAGCCTCTAGTGTGCCAGGTGCTTTACATGTGATCTCACTTTTCAACCCTGTAAGATAGGCATTACCATTTCAGTTTCACAGATGAAGAGAGGATAAGAGGTTAAGTGACTTCTTCAAGGTCACACAAGTCTTGGCAGAGTCAGTATCTGCACCCAGTTCTGCCTGACTCCAAAACCTTTCACTACACCATGCTATTTCTAGAACGAAATGTTCCCGTCATTCTGGCCCTGTCTTTAAAGAAACATTACTTCCCATCTTTAAATACATTAGGAGGCAGTTCAGTATAGTAGGTTAGATCTCAAGTTCTGGGGTTAAAGTGCCTGAATTAAAATTCTATCCCTACAACATATTAGCTGTGGAACCTTGAATAAATTAATTTCTCTGAGCCTCAGCTTCTCCATCTATAAAATAGGTGCATAATAATAGTTCCTCTCTCAGAATTCTAATGTTAAGTAGATGATCCATGTAAAATACTAGTACAAAATGTGGCAAATAGCATGCATACTCAATAAAGCCTAGCTATCATCATCATTATTATTATTATTTAGCTTATAACAACAGAAATTTATTCCCTCACAGTTCTGGAGATCAGAAGTCTGAAATCAAGGTGTTAAGGCCACACTCCCTCTAAAGGCTCCTGGGGAGAATCCTTCCTTGCCTCTTCCAGCTGTGGGTGGCTATAAAGCCTAGCTATTACATTGCAGATACATCCCAAAATTCTGTTGGCCCTTTTGTTCATTTAGAGTTCTTGATCACACCTGAATCCTGGTTTGTTCTATCCTAATGGGTCCTTCATGTACTTCTCTGTAGCAGAAAGGACCATAATTATATGATACAGGCTTTGCTTTTTGAGAGTGATTTTTGCAAGATATAGCTTTAGATATACGACACAAATTTTATTAGTTCATCCATTAAATGGCTAATTGCTCAAATGCTGCTTACTTGTTAAGGTGTTACAGAACGCAATGATTTAATTGTCAAATTACTTTAGCATTTCTATGTAAGTACTAAAAACAGTAATTCAATTATTTTTTTATTACAGGATTCGTCTTTTTTGCCTTGTGTGTGGTGACTAGTTCCACTTGCTTATCTTTATAGTGGGACCTCATGATGGTCAAAGTAACCTCCTGGTGTATAATCTGCTCTTCTATTGGCTCACTTTCTGTGTCAGGTATCAAGTTTGGGCATTTGCCTTGAAGCAGCTGTTTTAGGGAAGCCAGTCACAAAACCAGCTCTGGGCCAGATACTCTTGATTTTTCTTGTGATTGTGTAAGCATTCAAATGAACTATCTGAACAAGACCTTGGATAGTTGCAGTACCTATGCAATCATTCCCATGTAGTATTTCCTTTTCCCTAATGCCATCATCACCTGCTTTGCCATTTTTTTCAAGGAATGGCAGCACAGGCCTTCAACAACTTTAGTGGTACCACCTGTGGTTTCCTTACCATAGTTCTTGCCTTTTTTCCTCCACACCTTTTGAGATGTCACTTTTGGTCTGCACCTGTTGCCCCTTGACTGAAGATCAATAAATCTAAACAATACCTTTTTCCTTCCATGGAATGAAAATGAAGGTGACCAGACTTTTCTCCATCAGCCTCTTTTGAGTCCAGAAGATGCTAGTGGTTCCACATTAGGTCTATACTCCAGTCTACTGGGATTTGAAGCCAGAGGAAGGAAATCCAGTCAATATAACCTCTTCTACTAAACTTATAGAACTGACTGTCAGCACTGAATTCCTCTCCTACCCCTCATCTCAAGGTTCTTTCTCACAAAAAGGTCAGAGCTCCCTGGAATACTGTGCTGTTCCTTACACAGAGCAGGTACCAAGACTAACTACATTTCAGCCTTGCAACCAGCGCACACCAAATCTCCCCTGAGTGCAGGTGATGCAGAGTAGAAAGCCTTCTCAACCACAGAATTGAATCTCACAGAACCTTTTATTTCAATAATCAAAAGAACACAATAAATTGAATCTATACTGATTAGCATTAGGCATGCACCTCTACCTGAAGCTGCTGTTAGGTTTTGGCTAGTCTAAATCTTCATAACTTATTTAGGCACATCTTTGAATTTTTTGGACCCTGACATACAGAGTAAGTTAACTTCTTCCTTGTGGCAGTTTAGTAGTAAGAACTATGTTCACCAGCTAGATTCCTTTATAACTAAGACTTCTAGACACTCAGGTTGCTTGTACTAGGTCAAGATCATATGTTACATATTTAATTAAATCAAAGTATAAAGGAGGGAGATAAACTGGAGAGCTGAAGTGTATTGTATGAACATTCCATATTTTTTTCTAGAACTGATAGTCAAAACACTAGATAAGGTGGCCTGTTAAGTACCAAATCACTCTTCCCCCACTGCCACCCTTTCTGAGACACACAAACATATGTATCATCTCCCAGGAAATCTGAAATGAATCCACAGAAATGACAGATTTTATCTATGTAGTCCCACTATCAAATTAGGGAAAGCAGTTCCACTATCCAAATTAAGGGAAGCAGTAAATGGGACTTTGTGAAAAGCAGTCTCACATACAGTAATATGCATCTAGTGAGTTTTTCATTCATCTGTCAATTGTTTTCACAAGGTTAGCATTAAAAAACACAACCAAGTACACATTGACCCTCAAACACCACACACAAAATATTGGTATTTGTTCATTCTCAGATGACAGGGTGCCCCAAGAGTGACAAAGGTGGGAGCCATCCCCCCATAGCCTTTTCTTTAACCATCCCATCAACTGCTCTTCATTTCTTGAACTACCTTCCTTTTCCAAAGAGGTAATGCTGAGATCAGTCAGAAAGGCTTTCTGAGAAGACTGGCTTGGATTTCTGGGTCTGTTCCAATCGATTCAAGATGAATTGGCTTGTATCAATGAAGCGCTCAACACAGTTCACAAAACAAGCCTCAGTCCGACTGTCCAACTTTGGCCCAGGCTTGTCCATGCACTTCTCCTGCTCAGGACAAGACACAGAATTAAAAAAGGAACTTGGGAGGAGAAACAGGGTGGGGTGGGAGTAACTTCTTATTCCTTAGAGGCAGAACTTCACCTAAAAACAGTATCTGATATGTTAACAATAGTTCACAGTTGGCAGCTTACTTTGAAGCAAGCAATATTCTACAGTCTTACACTAAATTCTCACAACAGCCCTATGGAAGAGATGCTATTATTGATCCTCATTTTACAAAGAGGAAAGCTGTGGCACAGAGATACTGTGCCCAAAGTCATAGGACCAGAAAATGGTGGAACTGAGATATTACAGAGCCAGAAAAAATGGCAAAACACAAGTGAAATAACCCTTTACTGAGTTTCGTTATGACTACACCAAAATGCCTCCACTAAATGCCTTTAAATTAACTGCCAAATAAAAAAGCAAGAGGATTAATCAATGCAGCAAGGCATCCTAAAACCCTCCAAAAAAATGTATAACCCAGGATTCTGTAACTTTGTCTACCTAAGCCAGAGGTTCTTGAATCCTCTCAAGATCAATAAAAAACGGTATGAATTTTCCTCAAGGGCCCACAGCTTACACATTCTTACAGGAGGCCTTAGCCACACCCTCTCCCGGCCCAAATGTAATGAATAAATTTTTTTTTAAATTAAAGTACTCTTGGTCTAAAGCGGACAGGAGTTAAGTATTTGTTAAGGGCCAGAGTCCAGTAAAACCGTAAGTTTATAGGAAAGGGACTATGGAAACCGATGACTGTATAATATATATAGTTTGATGTGAGCAGTTCAAATGAATTTCATTTTACTCTGTGTACACAAGCCTCAAACCCTCCACTTCCAAGGAAAATTATCCTTGGCCTCTGAATTCTGTGACTTTTCTATGTCAAGGCAAGGCAGTCATGCTGTCCTTGGTAGCTAGATAACCCTTTGAACCCAAGCTGTAAATGCCTTTCACCTTTCTGCCAAAGTCCCTTCACAGCACATACTCAATTCCTCAACCTTCAGACCTGAAACAGTTTGGTATTACACAATCCAACAAGAAGAAAAATAAGTGTATGTTGGGAGGGATTATGCCACTTTTATAGTTAGTAGGCTACAGCCACTCATTTCTCATGGGGGGCGGTTAGAGCAACTGGATAATCAAGGTAAATCCTGAGGTGTCAAGGAACAAGAGATTCATTGACTCTCTGGGACTAGGGGCTCCCAAAATAGAATCCCAGTACTCCCAAAATAAAATCCCAGTACTGGGGGCTTTTATCTGTCTTGGTGACCAGCACTAGGGAGCTTCAACCTCAGGTGCCTAAAATGCTGGGTGGGACAGCGGCATTAAGTGTATGATCCCCAGACCCTTGCACCAACAAAGCCAAAGTCCGGCGTGACAGTCCCAAGAACCAAAGTCACCCTTTCCCTTCTAGGTGGCCCTAAGGAACCTGAGAAAACTAAGGGTGCTGCTGGACCCTCTCCCTGCCCGAATTCCGGACATTAGGGCAAGTCCCGCGGGGCAAGGACAGGGGGAAAGTAGGTACATTGGTCAGGTCCCAGCCCCAGGTTCCTCACCCAACAAAGTTCCGTCATCTGGTGCACCAGCTGCTGGAAGCGCTGCTTCTGAGTCTCCACTTCGATGAAGTGCTGCAGTTGCGGATCCACCGAGCCCAAACCCGCCGCGGAGGAAGACGAGGAGGAATCCATCCCAGCGCGGTCCCGCGTGCTGAGACGCACTCCGCAGCAACTCCCCGACCTTCACGTGTCTCCGCGACGGAACCGGAACTACAACTCGCCGCCCCGGGACCGCCCCGAGAGCGCATTGCGCCGGCGCGCGGCTCTGCGCGGGGGCCCCGCCGACCACCCCCAATGCTGGGTGAGCTTGCTGGTGTCCCTTGTCTAGCTCCCGCCCGCGGGCCCCGCGGCGGCATCCCGCCAGCGCCCTGAGGCCTCAGGACTCGCGGCCCAGCCCTGCGGCGTTGTCTAGACGTTATTCCAAACAGAAAAGAAACTAAAAAAGGAAGTTACTTCAGACCACGTGGCCCCTCCCATACCCGCTTCCAAATTGGCCCGCGCTTTCCCTCTGCCCTGCTGGTGCTCGGCAGGGCTTTTGGCCATCCAGGAGCTCTGGTTCTTTGAGTTTCCCCTCCTGACGTAGAAAAAGAGACTCCGGCGGAATTTGGCCTCCACTTTCAGATTCATCCCGATAATATTGCGTGCCTGCTGTGGGCCAGGCACTGTGCTTTGGCTTGTGAGTTCGTCTCTGATTCAGAGGCAGAATTTTCCAAGAGCCAGAGGGGTTAAATGCTGAGGATCCTGTCGAATTCTCAAGGTAGGAATATACCAAGCCAATGGCACACAACAGTTTTTTGGAAGTGAGATAGGGCGCTTCAAGAAGGCTGCATGATTAATCAAGATAGCAAGAAACCTTCATGCTTTCCAGTAATTTTATTTTATCAAAACACCCTTCCCTCCCATTTTTATGACACCGTTTTATTCTTGCCAAATTCTGCCTTCTGGCCCCCAACCCCCCCCACTAAGCTCTAATGCCTACCCAAAGAGCTGTTGGACCCATGTCAGGCTATTTACATCCCTCCCTCCCCAAAACTGTTTCCATCCCAAATTCAGTCTGTCTTAATACTCGGGAAATTTCCTCTCTGGGGGACAATACTAGGCACAGTAATTCCTTGGTCTTTGCTCAGAAGGTACTATCCCAGGGAATCTAAGAAAGGCATTCCTAGCTGTACAGAGGGGTCTTTGTGTATTCAACAGAGCACCAAGGCTCCAGGGCCTGTAAGCCTGGGATTTCCTCAGAGGACCTGAAATTGGGGCTTGTGGAGGAGAGGAGTAGAACTAAGAAGTTTATTGGTGAGCTCAGGATTCTTCATCCATGACATCTAGAATGTTGCTCAGAAGAATTTTGAAAGTGGGACGTTCATCTGCTTTCTAAAACCAAAGAAAAAGTAGTGTTAGAGTGGGCTAGAATCTAGAATTAAAGGGAAATGTAATGAGTAAGCAGCAAATGTTTATTAAGTAGAGAGTATATGCACAGTAGCATAGACACCCTCCATAAAGTTCTTGTGTATTTTTCTTTAGTAATTTCGTTATTAATGTGATGAGAACCAGTTTGCAAATTGAACTGACAAACATTGATTAAAACTGAGGACAAATTCATTACATAATTGTACACCAGTGCATTCTTATTTTGGATCCTCAAGTGACAAATGGCTACCAAACAAGTTTAAGTGATTGACAGAACTGACATCCTATAAGCTGTGATAATTTTAAGTTTTTCAAACACTATTTTTATCATCCCATAGGCAAAGTTAACAAGGGAATTAACATTTCAAGGCCATGGGCTGCATTACTGGGCAGGGATCCTGAGCACCTGGGACCTTTTATTACCACTGTCTGACCTCCAGACTAAGGCCTGCTGTACAGCCATGGTCCATAAGTCCCTGAGTTATTTGGTAATTCTGGGCATATTCATGCCAGAAAGGTCTCAATCCATTAGAACCAAATTGTCATCAATTTTTTGTTCCTTTGAACCAGTGGTTCTCAAACCTAGCTGAGTATCACAATGTCCTGGGAAGTTTCAAAGGTATTTCTGGGTTCTACTTTAGATATATCTAATCAGAATCTCTGGAAATAAGGCCCAGTCATCTGTAGTTTCATTCCCCAGGGATTCTTATGTGTATCCAGTTTCTCAGCTAGTACTTTAAATAGGCTGGGGAGACAGTGCATGTCTCAAACAGTTAACTAGCAGAATGAGGATGTCCTAGTTGGGAGGGTGCATAGCTAGTCACCCTTAATCCTGCATGGCACAGGAGCGAGAAGGGAAAAGGCTGCAAGGGGTTCTCCCTTTCCCCACACTTTCCTTGTGACCTCAGTCATTTGTCGAAGGGAAAGGAGCCATGCTCTGATCCAGATATCCACTTTTCACCCCACCAAGACGGCTCTAGATTCACATATGTCCTTGTTGGAGACTGACTGTCTTTCCCAGTTTCTAGTGGGGCAGAATAAAGAGTTAAAGATTCACTTCCCACTAGAGAATTAGATTGCCAAGATTGCCAAGGATTTACTGAAGAGTGGAGAAGGTACCTTTGGAAAAACCCGAGGTGAAAGCAGCAAAGCATTTTAGTAATGATGGGATAGGCCCCCTATTTTCAAGATAGCATATCTACCCACATACCCCATAACATACCACATTTTTTTAAAGCACTATTTTAGTTGCCTTTCAGGCCTAAATGTTTTTCAAAAAATCTCATTTAGGACCATAACCAGAAAAAGTTAGCAGTAAAGTAACAGAAAGGGCCAATGATTCCCAAAGGAATACACACAAATTTTGATGACTTCTCTTGTCTTTTTTAGTGTCCGTACATTTGTCTGAGTACCTTCAGCTGCCTGCTTATGCTAGGTGACCTACAACGCCCTGTCTCCATAAAGCTGAGTTGTTATTGGGGTCTGCTAATGATACTAGTTAGAGAATTGGAGTGGGCTGGGAAAGCCTCTGGCCATCAAAGAATTGGGTGCAGGCTGGGGTCCAAGAAGATGTGCAACTCTCAGTCTGTGCCCAGCTGCCATTCAGCCAGGGAGAGTGGGGACTGGGTGCCTGGCCAGCTAAATGGGGAAGAAGGTCCAGGGAAATAATTTAAGAGGTCCCAGTAAAACACTCACCTCATGCCAGCAGCTGTACATGATGGTATATACTCTCTCTGAAGCTAGATGAGGCCTGTAGAGACGTAGGCCTTGGGCAATGTGTTCAGCAGTTTCACTGTTAGTAAATCTCTCATATGGCATCTTCCCCAGAGAGTAAATTTCCCACATCAAAACCCCTGGAAAATGAAAAAAAAAGCATATTAAGTTGATTTGCTATACCCCAAAAGGTGTATTACCCTTTACCTGGTGGAGTTACCGTGGCTACAGATTCTTAAGGAAAGATGAGGAAGAAGGTTCATGGTATATGAATGGTGATGTGCTGTGGCAGGGTTCTTCCTTACATGTGCCCAACTAACCCAGGCCTGGGAGTTGGATGACAAGGGCCCTTTCCCTAGCATCGCAGTCTTGCCAGGCCCCCACAACTGACCTGGGCTTGCTGCCTCCCATTTCCATTATGAGAGCTTCACAGTAAATTATCGACAACCAAAGATGTCTGAGCCCTGGTGACTGTGGCCTCTGAGGCTCCTTCCATCCCAAGATCAAGAATCCCATTTTGAAGCCAGTCCTTTCCACCAGGAGCTCACTCTGGTGAAGACAAGTAGGAAAGCACTTCTGAACGATTCCAGTGCTTTCCTTCCCAGGGTATACCCTCTAGCAAGTCATGTGCTGTGAATCCTATCTGGGACATGGTGAAGGTATCAGTAGGAAGGTTGAGCCTGTTGGGTCCCGGATAACACTGATCTCTACGTTATACCAAGGGCTTTCTGAATTTTCATTGTTGCGCTGTAACCTAGCTGGATCCAGCATTCCTTCCAGGTTTCCACTGGCCACCCTAGTCCACCATCAAAACTGTGATCAGCTTCCTGAGTTGTCACACTGACCACAGAAGTTCAGTTAACCATACCATAACTAGAAATTTGGCCTTATCCAAAAATTATGCTCTCCCCTCTTTAGTCTAATATCCACAAAATCTCTATCAGCTCTTCCTGCAGTTTTTGATAATTCAACTCAGTGAATTCTTGCAGTTTTCTCTAAGTATTAATTAGCTCTTTGCTTTTCTATCTTGTTTAGGTATTTTACTTTCCAGATCAGGTTATCCTTGCATCCTGATAATCTGTGAGCAATGAGAGCTGAGTTATGGGGCAGTTTTCATCATGAAAGTAAGGTACAATAGAGAGCATAATAGAGGTTTTTAGAAGTTGGTTTTCTCCAACCCCTTCTTTCTTTCAGCATCATTTCCATTGTCTCACCTAATGCCCTGTCTTTCACATGAGCAAACCAGGAAAGATGTGAATTCTATTGGCATTAACATTTAGCAACCAGCAAAATTCTGAAATCTTAACATTTGTTTCAGCAAAATACTGTAGTGCAGGCATAGAAAGGCCCTGAGTCTTGCACTGTCTTTGGAGATGAGCATTTGATATTGGACTTGGATTTTTTCTTGTTCTGTTTAATAATGTTGTCAGAAGTAACCCTACTCCTTGGTTTCAGTACCTTGTGTCCTATTGATTGGGACTCCCCCACCCCTTTACCACCAGCTGGAACTTATCCCAGGTGATTACAAGCAGTACCTGAAGTAACTGTTGTCCAGTTATGAACTGTTAGTGGCTTGTTCTTTCCCATCCTGAAAACTGGCTAAACAGTTTCTATTCCTTCATCTTAACCCAGGAATCAGGTTCACATCACCCACATTTCCCCCATCAGCCTCTCAACTACAACTCTGATACCAAATTGCTAAGTCAGTTAAGGTCTTTGGCCTTTCATTTAAAAACAAGAGAAGTCAACTCAGTGAAATTAAGCAAAAAACCAAACAAACCCAAAACCATCCATTGGGAAGACATAGGGGAATCTGGCAAGATCCAAAATGAGGTAGACTACCAGCCCTTGGGCAGAGCAGGCCCTGTTGTGGTGGCTCAGGGGCCATCTAGGGGAGCCTCTGCTTCTTCCTGGGTTTTGGAAGCCTGGAAAGAGAACCTAGTTGGCACTGTGTGGATCAGGGCCTGAGTCTGCCCTGACAGGGAAGAGGAAGAATAACACAGAGGACCAACACGCCAATCTGTGTCTCCTGTCAAAGAATAATATTCTTAGAGTCAGGGGAAGAGGAAAACCTTTCTAAGCAAAACATGATGTTCAGAAGCCAGAATGGAATAGATTGAAAGATAGTAAGTATATGAAAATATTAAATGTCTCTATGAAAAATAATGCCGTAAGAAATTGGCCAATAGGGAGAAATTGTCACAGGTAGAAAAAGAGTTCTCCATAATATATAAAGGGCTTCTACAGACCTGTGAGGAAAAAAGTATACATTGCAGTAGAACTAACGTTGGTAGTTCACAGAAGAAAAACAAATGGTCTGTAAACATGAAAAGAAGTGCAACTATATGAAGTAATCAGGAAGTCCCGATTAATACAAACCATTATTTTGGGCATGTTAGATTTAAAAATTTTAGAAGATTGATATCAAGTCTGGGCAAAGATACGGGGATACAGGCACTTTTATACCTGGTGGGGGGCGGGGGGGTTAATTAGGTATAGCACAGGAAGGAGGATTTGGCAGCATCAACCAAACTTTAAAATGCTTAGGCTGTCTAACCTAACTTCTTGGACTCTTATCAGAAAACAAAATATGTATTTATTTGTACAAGGATGTTCATCACAACATTATTTATAATAGCAAAGAAAATAAAATGAAAATCATATTTATCCAATGGCAGAATGGCTAAATGATTTCTTGCATCTATTTTAAAATTCTGTATTGTCATTAAAATAATGTGTTGACGTAAAAGGATCTCCAAGTCATATTGTTATGGGAGAAAACACATTCCAGAGGACTATACATGGGATAATCCCCTTAAAAAAAAAACTATATATGTGAGGGTGCTGACATATTTTTTTTTAAGCCTGGAAGAATACTGTGAACTGTGAGCAGTAGTTACTTCCAAAGGGGTAGGTAGAAGATAGGAGACACATGCTAGGGAACTTGTTTTCTACTAAGTTACTTGAGTTTCTTTTACAATAAGCATACCTTTTTATAACATCCTAGAAATAGTTTTTTTTTAATACAGTAACTAAAGTTAATGGAGCTTCACTTTAGCATAATATCCATTATGCTCTAATGGATACAAAAGCAGGTAGAATAAAGAGTTGATGTCCCCAAATTGAACTATGCCAGCAGTCTTGTGGT